>JBAJNP010002352.1:0-49134 GCA_036877545.1 Yasuhikotakia modesta
ATAATAATAATAATGATAATGTAGGCTACAATATTGGCAAGTCTGAGCCTGCAGGCCTATATTAAGCCTCACTGATTGACAAAAAATGTGCCTCTTAGGTAGAGCCAACAGAATACATATGGGATGACATGTTTCCTACAGGTCTTCCAGCCTAATCACATCACAATCACAGGGTGTATTTTCCAAGCCAGATCAACAACACCTCTTATCCACCTCTATCCCCACTGAGCTGTTGTAAGCCAGAGAGTGACAACTAGCATCAAGCATAGGTATAGTCATGCTGTTACTTCTAAGCCATATATGTGCCTGACATTGTCACAGTGCTTCTCTGCACGTACAGCACATGCAGTTCTTCAGAACATTCCTTTATCCAATGAAGTGATATCCCACCTCTTGACAGTCTGTCTTTATCTCTTTCTCTCTCTCTTTAACCTGCCTAAGTTCATGTTGCTGGTGAGTTAGCTAGTCTTCCTAGCTGACTAAGTACAAAAAGTGCCCAAAACCAGCAAACCAGACCAACGTATAAACAGCTAAACCATCTCAATCTGTTTTTCTTTAGTAGAATTTCGTTCCCTCTTTTTCATAAAATCTCTGCTTCTGTCTTGGCTGTAATCCATTTTTAAAAACTTGTTCTGATCCAGTTCCATAAAACACCTCCCCAATACCTTACACCTCCTCCACCTCCTCACGGGACTCTGGCAAGCCCAGATAAGAATCTTTGCCCCGTTTTCAAGTCTAGAACACAGTGCCCTCCACATGAGACGAGTGAGCATTGGCACACTGTCTCTTCATTTGTGGTAGAGTGTGTTTGTTTGTTAATTGAAATGTGGGATTACAGTAGGTGAAGGTTGTGGCACTGAATTATTGAGTGGTTTCTGAGCACTTCTGAGAAACCTGTGGACAGGGAGACCTCCTGATACATATACACCTGCGGCCATTTTGTTTCTGTCAGGCGAAGCCAGATTTTGTGCAAAACATACACTATTAAAATATAGCAACAACTGGCATCAATTATTTAAAGTGTCTCCAACTATGTACTTTGGGCAAACAACAAATTATGTTTGAAATAAATTAAACATAACATTTATTTTTGATTTTCATTTGATTTGGCATTCTTTATTTATGGCTAATATTTATGGCTGTTTAAACAGCATCTAAATTTCAACATTGTTTTAGTTTTCTGATATTACTCTACTGTTTGTGTCTTCCTACATTATAAAACTCCTTAAACTTATATCAATATTTCATGCCTGTTTTATAAATATTCATATAAAATATTATTAATATTACATATGTATTTGGTAAGCAGCCATGCTGATCATTATCACACAATATACACAAAACACATTATACACAATATACACTTCAGGTTAATTCAACCTGATCACCCTGCTGTTTATGTTGTGATAATGAACAGCTGACTGTACATTATTCTCAATTTGCATTTACTGTTACAGCCAGGAAACAAATTTGCATATTGAGTGCTGTTATAGTAAATAATGTAACAGATGGGATAAATCAAACCAAGCAGAAGCACCAAGCAAATAAATAGTGACAAAAATAAACTTCACAATCGATCTCCATCAGAGGTAGTTAAGCAGATGAAGTCACTTACACCCATTGCATTTTTGGTTGAATTTATTTTAGTTACTGAAATATGAATTGCAATCTGCTGTTTCAATAAAATTATTTATCTGATGGCCATGGCAGAAAAATACTCTGTCAGGCTGATGTTAAAAATAAAAAATACATTCTTTTATTTAATGGGATGTCTCTCTTTAATTAAGACAACAGGTCAATTGTGATGCTAAAATTAGCCATTTGGCTTACACAACAGTGTATTATATTTGCAAATAATAAAGAGTTAATAAAAAGTAAAAGATTTACTCTATGGCTACACATAAATGTTGTTTGATGGTCGATTTTGTGGTTAGAAGTAGAACAGACATTAAAGCTAAATGTGACATTGTGGGAGGAGCTGTAAAAGGTTACTGACAGCTGACCTCTCTTGGCGTCACTCCTATCTCCATGTCGTGGTCCATGTGGACGCGAGAATCTCCAGCCATCCTCAGCTTTGACTGCAAACCTGGAACAGAAAGAAAATAACTGAACTTTTCAAATAAAAATATAAAAATTGCCTGTGCTTTCTGTACATGATGTTATCTTGTAGGCTATGCTACATCAATTTGCTGAAGCACCACTAAATAGCTATTTGCTTATTGGTTAACCTTATCCAATAGCCTCTGTGGCCTAACTGGTGTCAAGAGAAAAGTATAATAGTTTCAGAGGAAGAAAAAATGATGAACCATTCACATTTAAACCAGGAGCATGCATTAAAAAAGTTAAATACTGTAGGGTTGACTGTAATATCTGATTTTTAAGATACTTTGTTTTAGAATACACTATATTACAAGTACCAATTACATGTAGAATTACTGTGTCAAATTTACATTGAATGGTTTAATCAATGTTCACATACACACAGAAGCAAATAGGACACATTTGAAATTGAGGTTAATCTGAGCTTCTAATGTCTCACGTGACGTCTCAACCTCTCTCAATTAGCTGAGCAAACATATTAATCATGTCAAACACCACTGGGAAGCGTTCGACCATGCCTGTCTAACTCACTAATAGGCAAACAGATAAACTAAACCTGACTGCTTGCGGTCTCCACATTAAATCTACCCTTTTTAAAATGAAACACAGAAAAGAGATGGAACCAGCTGCATGTGCCTTTGTGAAACATCTTAGATGGTTACTTAAAGGATTAAATCAGCCCACAGGAGAAATGGGAGGCTTTCTGACTGACTGTGTGGATTGAGTTTGTTAATTTACGCCTAAAAGATGCAGGCAGCCTCAGCTGTTCCGCGCTCCCCAAAGACTATCCGCGTCAGCACCGACAACCACGAAATCTGCTGCTGTCTCCCTCATCCAGCCCTCCCAGCAACATGAACCTGAGCACCTCTGTGCGCTCCTCAGTGCCCTGGCAGCTCACTGTCTCCATTCTGACAGTCGTACTGTTCACCTGTCAGTTTTCTTATGCTGGTTTCTGAGCAGACAGGGCTGGAACAGAGAGGATTGGTCTAGCGTTACTGGAGAAGAACGTATGAGAAAGATGAACATTTATTTAGATCTTGTTCCAAAACCTAGCGAGTTGTCTTGCTGTCTTGTTGCCTACTTAGGATGCTAAGTCAGAAAATCTAAAATGGAACAATACTAATTACAACGTCCAACTTAGACAGACTCAATGTCTTTTGCAAAAAGCGCTATGCTAACTGTATAAAGGAATATGATAGAATTTGCACTTTGATAGAATTTGGTGCTAGTGTGTTGCTAAGAAATACAGTATGTGCACATACAGTAGCACACACATATTAGGTAAATGGTTAAACTTTAATATAAAATCACAACCTAATATTAACCAGTTCATCTGCAGTTGAGGAAATGGGTTTTTAATTTCCTTATGTGTTATGGCATTCATGTCTTCTCTGAAAACAATACATGCTATGCTGCTGTAAGGCAGTTCAGAATAAATTAGGTTTACTGAGGCATAATTTGTTTCTTTATATTTTGACCTGTGACACCTTAAAATGTTCCTATAGCTCAACTGGTAGAGCATTGCGTTAGCAGTGCAAAGGTTGTGGGTTTGATCCCAGGAACACAATACTTCAATTCAACATGGTGCCTATATAGGCAGCTCACTAGGTTTGTAGCTGTAAGCTACAAGGGTTCTTGATAGGAACATAACTGAACTTTGGTCTGTTTAATTTTGAGATGTTATCACATGGTGCATTAAGCAATGATTCAGCTCTAGAAACCGGTCACTCCCACATTGCACCTGTGCTCCTGTTGGTAATGTCATGCAGTGTTGTCTATTCTAATCAGTTACATAAGGCTCCTAATGACAGTGGAAAATTCCCATGTTCCCCAACAGCCCAGCTGCAAGTCCTCCTAGTCATTTAACCTAATTGACTGAGTATTCTGAAGGCTGTTTAGTTATTAGTTACTTTTCAAATGACGGATGCAGCAGTTCATTCTGATACAGTTAAATAAAGGGAACGGAGAGAGTGAAAATGAGAAATAGAAAATATATTATTTTAAATGCTTTCTCTCTCTTAAAAAGACCTTAAACAGTTATTGATCTGCCAGTAAAGTAAATGAATGTAGAGTAATCAGGTGGACCAATGAACCAAGTGAACGAATGACCACAAACGTTGGTGGAAATTTGTCTTCCGTGTCTGACTCAGACCACACAGAATACAGTCATAGATAACCAGCGATGCACAGTGCTAAGCTTACTCAGCCCTGGTGTTATATTGGGTGAAAACTGATCTCTGACTTATTAGTACACCATTGACAGAGTTCTTCACATAAAAAAAGCTACATCTACAGAATGGCTAAATTCAATTTGTACTTAAGAACAGCAGTGAACAATTTACAGGAATAGCCAGATTTATAAGACCGGCGAGAGACTAAAGTCCTTTTTTGACCCTGGTTCCTATTTGTCTAATTCTACTTTACTGCAGTGACATCACTCATCCCTGTTTGCACGGCCCCACTCGCGCACAGATGGCGCGTCAGAGCCGCCATCCACTCAGGAATACAGTATTGACTGACAGGTCTGCAGCGAAAGGGCACGACGAACGTGACCCGCATTTGAGATGCACATGATGAATACATCACAGACGGACGACAGACCCTCACAATGTCCCCCTCCTCTGCCATTTCCACATTTTATAACACAGCGGTCTCATGGCCCCATGTTCCTCTCCACGTGACCTTGATGGCTTGATGCCGGAGAGGTGAGCCAGAGCAGAGTCTGTTCCCTTCTGCTTATCGGGCTGCTCTGAGGAGGTAACAAGCCCCTTATCAGGCTTTTAGTATAACATGCTTTCTGTGGTTCTGAAGTCAGAACTCAGGAAATACAGCAGAGAGAGAGAGAGTGAGAGAGACAGAGAGAGAGAGAACAAGCTACAAGCTTATGTTCCCCCGGAAAAAAACAATATCCTTCAGCAAGAATGTCTAAACATTAAACACAACATGAATTTACCTCATAGGCAAAACCTGTATAAAATATTAGCTTGTTTCAGAAAGTATTTATTGAATAGGTGTAATTTATTGCCCTATTGATAAATTTACATTTTTATGCATGCATTTAGAAAGATTTATGTCTTAAACAGACAAAGAAATAGATTCAAGATTCTTTGAAAGCAAGCTCTACTATCTAATACAGTTGTGCCTCTCAGCGTCTTGTTTATAGAAGGATCTTATGACAAAAACATGTATACAGTCACTTGTAGTGGATGCAAATTCTATTTCTATTCTATTCTATAAATATTCTATACTAACTATTCTATTTCTTTCCAACATTCAGCTGGCTGAAATAATAGACGTATGGTGACATTGACTTACACTGGCAAAAAAAAACTGTGTTATTTGTCAAATATGGCTTTTTTCACTCTCCTGCTGGTAACAAACTTTAAGTGTGCCCTTGTATTAAAACTAATTAATGCTTTAATGAGACAATTTGATCGGCAGATTCAGCTGTTGTTAGCTGAACCAGAGCTCATTTCCACAATTGTGCTGCGTTTCATTTAATTCTGAAACTTCTAACTGACATTTAAATTGTGCCAATTAAATTGAACTTTTAAAGAAATTAAACGTACCAATATGTCAAAGTTCCTGTATCACAAGATGGAGAAGCAATGCTAGCACTGAGAGCATTTATCCTTCTCAATTGGTTTGCTAGGAGACTTATTTGCTAATGCTAAAATGTTTTCTTATCTTGAAGCATCGTCTTTTGATAACTGGGCAAAGAAACATCCAGAGATATCAAGTATACTAAACATCTGACTTTAAACTGAATTACTTCTCAGAGCAGATCCACAAAAGCGTTTCATTTGCAACACCTGCAGTTTTCTCATCAGACTGCAGGGCTAGAAAATAGCTTTAAATAAATAAGACCAGCTGGTAGCATCTCACAAAGAAAGATGTTTCCTTCAAAGTCTGGGAAAGAACCTGCATGTTTTGTCAACACGCTGCAGTACCTTGCCAATGTCCAACAGCCAGAGCGCATGAGAGAGTGATGACTAGTGAGGGAATAACAGAGCGCATGCTGCAGCAATGCAGTTTACTACGACATGCAAGTCTATTCATGCATGTCCTGCAGTCAGAGGTTGTGGTTTCATCTATTTCTTCTCCCTTTCTCTCTGTTTTTAGGAGGAGAAAGCAATTTTAAAGGGTCAACAAATTAAACCAGTCTGAGGACCTTTAAGACCTTGTGTTTTTTTGGCACTTCAACTGCCATGTTAAAGAAACTTTTAACTCTTAGGGTCCCTATGCAGTGTTCACTGCTGTCTGCACACTCTCTGTTTCATTTCAATTAATTAAATTTGTTTGTTTAAAATGCCTGCAATGCAGGTGTTATGCAGCCAATTGCCCCAGTAACAGCACACAACTGCACAGAAACATAGCAAGCACTCATAGCAAGATGAATTAAACTGAATAAACATTAATATTTACCATGTTGATTTCAGCTAGATTCTGTGCAGTACTCAGGTGGTGCTCAGCACCCTGATACTTCTGTAGAGTGATACAGTAAAGCACTTGTTCTATACTCTCTGCATTGCATTTCAGACTCAACATGTATGAGTTAGAAATTTACTTAAAGGGGCAGTGTACAAAAATATGAAAATTATTTTATTAATTTCTATACATTTTGACTTTTTGTTTTTTTGCAGAAGACATTAGAGACTGTGTCAGTTCTCTTTCATTTTACATAAATATACTAGAAAGTTTCTCCTCTTGTTTGAGAATATGATGATAAATGCTTTGGCTAAACGAAACTTTAAATGTGTCCTCTTTTGGACAACTGGAAAATATACTCTACGACTTCTCGTCAATGTCATCGAGCTGCGACTGTCTTCACTGTGACTGTGTGTACGTGTGTTCCACAGACAGAGTAGGATGATGGCTTGACTGTCTATATTTGAAACTGTTATGACACTTTGAGGTTAGTCAGGGCAAATGAGTTAAAATGCCCCTGGAACGAACGCCATTCAGCACGGCTCGCTGCCAGCAGTGCATTCACTCGTCTGCGTGTGTGTTCAGGCGTGCAAGTGCGTGCGAGTGTCCCTATCGCTCTGAATGACACCAAGCCCTCAAGTAGACATCCTGTCCACACTAAGGACAATTAGCCTAATGAAAGGAGTGTGCGTGAGAGATTGTCCTATCAGTGACAGGAATAGCAGTGACTGAAACTAAGCCGGCCCATGTCCGCCCTGCCTTCGGAACACTGGCGCCATGACAACGAGCTTTCTCATAGTCCTACACCAACACAAGTGATGCTTCAGGAAGTTCACATGGGCGGCCCGATCACACCCACTCAAAAATGCTCCACAGGGCATCCGAATACATACATGCCTGGTCCAGTGGCACGTACTACACAGTACTAACAAGAGCGTGCACTCTGGGCGGTCCTTACAGAACGTGTATCTGAAGATGTGTGTTTGTGGGGGTGGGTTGTGTTAAGCAGAGAACATGCTCCTCACACTCTCTCCTGTGTTTGTCAGATGGCCTGTCAACTCCCTGAAGTGATTTACAGCACGCAGCTTTAGAACTACGGTGTGCCAATGCGAGCCGGCGTTGAGCTGCGCTAATTAGCATTCCAGAAGGTCTTGAATCGCGACTGCTTAAAACACCTTGCGTCAAATGCTGTCGATAAAGAAGAGCATAAACAGACAATGCTAAATCCGCTTTCTGTTGGGAACACTTATAATCCAGTGATAATGGACTCTGATCTCTTGGGAATTTGAGAAACAATCAAGGCGTAAAACAACAGGAAATGTTTGGTGCAGGTTATTAAGGCATACACACTTAACAGCAGGTACTTAGAAAAATGCACCGTCTGTTCTGCACAAACACACTATTGTGAGAAGCTGTAAAAACAGCTGTTAAAAGACATTTTTTATCACCTGATTTTATTTATTTTAAAATTGAGGCATGAAATCTTAAAAACATGAACTAAACATTGACTTTGCATGTCTAAGTATTGACATTATTGACAGTAATATGTCTATGATACATGATACTCAGTTGATACGAGGGCCATTTCACTACATTTTTTATATTTTGTATTGAGATCTATTAAAATGGATAATGCAAAATCACTAAAGCAGAAATACTCTATTCCCACTAGCATTTGTCACCCATGATTAATTTATTCAGCATCCTAAAGTGTTCAATAATGGAGCATTACAAAGATAAAGTGGTATTTGGCTGATCATGTGATCTCGGCACACTGTGTTGAATATAAATAGCCACTGATATTGACTTTATCCACTGTGGGTGTAGATCATTTTTGTTAACAGTTCCATTCTACTGTTCTATTCTCAGCTGCTTTAGTATTTAAGAACTATCTGTAGGTTTAAAACCTTTAAAAGTAAAAAAAACATTTTAAAGTAATTTAAAAGGCCTGGTAGAAAGAGTATATGTATAATATTTATAAAAGTACAGTTTTTCATTGATCAAAAATTGATCACTTTGTTAACTTCTGAATGACACACACACACACACACACACACACACAGTAAAGACTTTCATACTTCTTGTCTCTGCCTGACAGCCAAGGGTGCCTTTATTTATAGTCGCATAAAAGCTTAGCTTTTGATTTGTTTTAGTACTATTTCTCCTTTTATGCTTGTAAATCAATACATGCTATATTTAGAAATAGCTTGTGCTTGCTTTTCTTTCAAATAGATGTTTCTAAAACATCTTCGATTGTGACTGTTCTCATAAGTGTGGAAATATTACAGTGCGGAGGCAGCGTGTGTCAGGACAAAAACCAGCCTGAGTAACAACCAACAACTACAAATCTGCCATTTAACCATGGCCTGCCTTTCTTTTCTTTTCATTATCTGTTATGTTGGCTTTTATCGCGCGCCGTCAGTTTCACAATCTCTCGCGCACCCATGAGCGGAAAGGCCCGCTGTGTTTATGAGGCTGAAGGTGAAGGAACGAGTCTCTGTTGCAGTGCGGATCTGAGCAGTTGTTTTACGATCGCTGGTTGTAAAGATGTGCCACTATTACTCCCCGCTGTGTTGCTTGCGTCAGCACTACACGTTACGGCCGAATGCTGTAATGTGACCGCGCTGGGTTGCATAAAACAGATCTACATTCAGATGTCACATCTGTTCAATTCAAATTTATTTATATAGCCATTTATTTACAATACTGTTGTTTTAAAGCAGCTTTACGTTTAAAAATGTGTTCCTGTGTAGCTCAGTTGGAAGAACATTGCATTAGCAATGCAAACGTTGTGGGTTTGATTCCCAGGGAGCACATGTACTGATACAAATGTATAACTTGAATGTAGTGTAAGTCGCTTTGGATGAAAGCATCTGCCAAATGCATAAATGAAAATGTAAAACAGAAAATATGATTGAATCTTATGCTGGGTCATTGACAATGTGCAATAGCTTCAAACTTTGCAATGTTGTAAAATTAGCATCTCTGTTATCCTGGCTAAAACACAGTCAGAAACACAGTACTTTCAAAGCACAGAGTTTCTACGCAGAGGGAAACTGAGTTCCTCTTAAACCGCAGCTGACATGACAAAACTCTAAATGTATTAGTCTTAATTTACATCTGATTACAAACAGACAGATGGATTGTGTTTCACGACTTTGCTGCTTAGATCTTACCCAACACAATACAAACGCAACACACGCTTTGGAAGCAAATGAGGTGTAACTTTCCCGCTTCAACATAAAGCACGTCTGTGTGCACAACCACATGCCTCAAGATTATGTGCCTACATCTTACAAATTCACTTTCTTTCAAGGTAATTCAATCTCAGGTGATGTAAGGGCACTTACCGCAAATGTGAAGTCTAAGATCATTCCGACTTTTCCTGAACAATTTCCTGACAAAAGGATTTTCATGCCGGACCAGGACTTCAAAGGGCCGTGTTTCTGATGCGTGGCTAATCTATCTGTTTTCTCTTTGAAGAAAAGTTGTCTTTGCTTTATATAATCAGCGCAAGTCACGCTGAAGCATAATTTAATTATTTCTATAGCTCAATGTGCCAGTGGAATTGGCAAAAGAAAAAAAGGGTAAAGGCTGTTTTAAAAAGCAACATTTTTGCTCATGGGGGAATTCTTATGAAGTTAATGGGTTCAAAAGTCACTCCATCAGAAGCAATTGTACCAAGCTGACCAAAGACTTTACAGACTTATTCTTAAAAACTCAGATATTAAAGCAATTAGGTTAAATCAGAGAGGTAATTTTCTTCCCTGTCGTTTTACCACAGCTGGTTTTGACTCACCACTTGTAGCAGCATGCATCTGAAATACAGGAAGCAATTCTAATTGTCAAGCAGTTTGTGTTTCAGTTATGTGCTTCTATGAGTGGCGACCAATTAGAAGTTGCTATTTTTAATGTCTATGAGTTTTAAATCAATCTACTATAGATTGATTTAAAACTACTATTTAAATAAATCTACTACAGAAAGTGCAGTTTACTTTTATACATAAAAATTAAAACACAAACATCACAAACAAAAGGCAAACAAACGTGTCCCCACCACTGATATACATCTACTAATGTACAGCTGCAATTTGGTTTATTAATATTAAATTCTTATAAACAAACTCAAAGCAAAGATTATTACAAGCCAAACAGTCATGCATAAAATCTACAAATGATAAAACTGGGAGGAGCCTAATCATTTTGTCCTGTCAATCATCCATCCTCCACCCAAACCCCTCCTTATTCCAGTTTACCTTTTTGCAAACCATAGTACAACTGCAAATTTGTTTACTATTATTTCAAATAAGACCAAATAAGCAGCTTAACTCAAGATTTTGGTAGCTGATTCATGCATTTATTCACTGACTTACTAAAAACCCAGAACTGACTCAGATTTTACGAATGACCAAATTAATTATGTATGTAAGTTCATTTGAGCAGCAGAATTTGTCAGCAAGAGTGATTTCCCCTGCAAATGAAAGTTTACATCGAAACACACTGTAACATTGTTTACATTGTAGTTTTGATTTCAAATAAGTAAATACTCACGACTTTCAGAACAAGAAATAAAAGACCACCTCAATGAATTATGCACAGCGTGATTAATAATCATGAGCAAAGCCTTCGCTGCACTGTGACATCACAGTGTGCTCCCCCCTCCCAGCTGTACCCACCACGTTGGTGTTAAATGTTCATAAAACATTGCAGAAAACATACAAATTTAAATTAAACAAGACTAAGTAAAGTGAAACCTCACAACATGATTCCACATTTTCCAGCAGTTAAGCAAGCAGGAAGCAAACTGTTACATACTATAAAATATTAATGCATTCTCTGTCTTTGCAGCTATGATTGGACTGCCATTTATTATCCACCCCTTTATGGAGCCCTTGCTGTTTTGTTCGCTGATTCCCAGCACTGGAGCGTGAGAGTGCGTGTTATCTACAGACTCTGTGACAGGACCAGAGAGGCTATACGCAGGAAAATCTCTCTATGCGAGCAGTTTGTAGCTGCAGCCCCGGGCGAGAAGACTAATATCCCTGTAACGAAGAATCAAAGAGAATCAATATAACTCCCTCTGACTGTTCTACATCACTACTGGAGCTTTAAAACTAGACCCTCTCTCTCGCTTTTGCACTGTCAAAGCGTGCTCCCATATGCTACTGTAATCCAGTCAGTCTCAGGCACACTGCAATGTACCCGCAAGTGAACACATGCACATGTTACGAACACGTTTCTCTTTACACGCTCAAACACGCAGTTGTATAATCTGAAATGAGATTGTTTTTAATGTCTTTCATTGTTTTTCCCAGACAGCAATAAAGACATTTTTCCTGAGTAACAAAATGTTAATCTCACACACGTCTCCAAAAGACGTTTTGAAAGATATCTCAGCAATGTCTCAGATTTTCTCAAACACTGAAGTCTGTAATCAGTTATTTCTCAGTTAACAAAGTTATTTCCCTAAATTATCTGTGCATAACTCTCTGCATTAATTTCATAGTGCAATCTTTTATGTAAACAATTTTGTCTATTTTTATTTATTTTGTGAAATTATAGGAGAAACATCTGAGACAAAGTTTTGAATTTAGATTCTCCAATGAAGTCAATAAAGTCTCCTGATCTATAAAAGAGCAACCTCTGAGCAATCAAATTGTCCTCTAACAAATGCACTCACGCAGTCCACATCACAAGCATGCATCACTCTGCAAGTTTTTCTGCAACACCACTAACATGCTTGTAAAACTCCTGCAATGCACTAAAACAAGTGCATGTGCACCTCGCACGTTTACTTACTCCAACACGCAGATCCACGCTCAACACCGCTGCGTTAAAACGCTACCTCACAACAGCTACACTGGCTAAACCTTAAACATGCATTTTAAGTGCATTTTATCTATCAGCGGTTTGAAACTGTGGGTAACTAGCAGAGGTGTCCGGTCTCCACGGGACAGGTCATTGATAGGGTAATTCTTCCAACCCCTTGTTTCTGGCTCTCTGCTTCTCAGCATGCAGAGTGGATCCTCTCAACCAGCACCGGCCCTTCTCAAGGGGGTCAGATGACATTAAGACCACTCAATGGTGACTGCACACAGGACCCCTCACGAACGTTCACTCAGCAACTGCGGTCGCGCTCAGTAACGGTCGTTCCACCGTGGTTGCACCTCATTCATTCGTCACTTACCTTCATTTGAGCGCAGAGGTAGCTGTTATGTCAGGGGAGGCATGTTAGGACATCTGCGCTCTGTTCTGACTCCAGCTCTGATGTGCTCATCTCAACTGCCTCATGGATTCTGTTCACACAGCGCTGTACCACCTTCTTACCTCACTCTTCTGGAGGATGAGAGAGAGAGGGAGGGAGAGAAAGAGAGAGAGAGAGAAAGAGAGAGAGACAAAGAGATGGGAAAGTGTGCAGAAGAGGATGTTTCCTCCCCCACTGCCTCTTGCTTCTCTGTCTACCCTCAAAGGATTTGTCTTTTTTGTGTTTGTGTGTGTGTGTGTGAGAATGTATATAAAGACAGCGAGTTTTAATCTTGAGGCTGAGGTTTACTGAACAGAGTAAAGAGACACAAAAACACGCAAGGAAAGGAGAGGGAGAGAATTGTGTGAGAAATGCTGGATAATCAATTTCTCTACTATTTCAGCTTAAAAACGGCCTGAGGGGGAGAAAGATCACAGTGCAATAAGAAAACTGAGAATACTGTGAATACTGTGGGAGGAATTCATAAAGAATATTTGCGCTCACTGATAGCGCCGTTTAATTGCACATGTTGTCTGCACTGTTTTAGCACCCGGAGGACTTATGCAAATGAGGTAACGGCACACACCAAAAAATCTATTTGTGCTGTATGCGACTGGCAATACACTTCTCTGTCTTTTTAAAATAAAAACACATTTACAGTCTGCTTTTTGTAGACAGTAACAGATTACTGTTACAGAAAACAACTGAGATGTGTGTTTGAATGCAATAATTATATTTAATAACCCCCATAATAGTCTCAGTTTATGCTATTCAGTGCTATTTCACATTGAACACCTGATTAAATTCGATTTTTGATCAATTAGTTGCAGAATTTAACCGTAATGAATTCAATACAATTCAGTTTTATTTATACAGCACTTTTTACAACGTTATGTTGCTTTAAAGCAGCGTTACACATATTACAATATATACAGAAGGAAAGAGGAACCAAAAAGATGTAGGGAATCGACAGGGAGAGAGTCATAGTCAGAAAGAGACAGAGAGAGAGACAGGCAGAGAGTGAGAGATAAGGTTGGCCATTTGCTTCTCTTACCCCTGCAAGGTCATCAGAATGGTGAGCAGCTGTTTATGGAAGGCAGGGAACACTATGACAAGGTTAAACATGAGGCCACTGCCCCACACACCTCTTACATGGGAATAGACTCAGATTTATGACTCTGCAGTCTCCCCACACACACACACGTGGTCACACACACAGTAATACAGCTCATATCTCGTCTCCTAGCACGATTCTGCAGCTTTTAGATGTATTGGATTTCAAGGATGTAAAATCAATGACTCTAGTAATAGAGGTCCAGTACACCCAGTTAGGATCCTGTGTATAAGCCGAGTTTAGACTGGACATTTAATCAAAACTTTAATTAGTAAAGCTACACCTTTGGGTGTTTGTAATGGTTTAATTTCTGGGTCACCAAATTAAAACTGCAAAAATAATTTCATTTGAAACAGGTTTGTGTACATTTTCCCCTCATAATGTAATTGGTAGGACAGACAGACATTCCTGTCCCAGATGAACGTCAGTAGATGAACCAGTGTTGATGTGTTGAGTTGGTCCATATCAGGTTTTGAGGTTTTGACTAGTCAGCATCTTTTGATGGCAGAAAATCATCCTTCATTGATTCATTGATTTTTTTTATTGACATCTTTAAAGTGATTAATTACATGACATTTGATTGGCCAGAAAATATCTTGCTGCAGAAGTTAGTGCCTATAAGCAAACGTGGCAGATTTCAGATTGCGTAAAACATCCTGGGCTGATCAGGACTGTGAAAGAACTGAAAGCAATATAATGTGGTTTAATGTTTACACTTTTAAAGGGAATTTACACATTGCATATTCAGCTGAAATAATTTAACATATTTCAATATTCTGTTTAAATTAGCAGGCAAGCGTTGCAAAACCCTATAGAACGAACTGGCAGATGAAGAAATCATGAAATAATTAAAGGTTAAAAATAATAATTAAAAATAAATGTATTTATGAATTAATTAATATTTTAATTCACTATTTGCATCCTGTAGTGTTCAATTCACTGAGAAATTATGTAAATCAGGTACATACAGTACTTAAATTATGTAAATCAAATACATCATTCATAAATAAAAAAACGTGAAGTGATTAATGAAGAGACTTTGAACACTGCAGTTCCCGACCTTGCAGTCCAGTTCTGAGTGCTAAGATAAGCAAGACACAGCAGACAGTCATGATCAGGCATATTTTACTTTTATTATTGGCTTCAAAGCCCAATCAAGAAATATCCATATCATTAATTAGTTAAGTCATATAAAGAAACACTCACATATTCATTACAGTGACAGCAACTCAAATCTGCGACTTGGACTTGAGTCAGACTTAAGTCACAAAAATGACTTGACCTATCTTTACTTTCCAATATAACAGCATCAAAATGACATTTTTACTTTTCTCATTATTTACCATCAGCATGTGCTGCAAAACTGAATAGAACAACAAAAGCCAGCATTAATATATAGCCGCACGATCTGAAGGCATGTTATCACCCATTGTTATATAGAAAGACAACAAACAACAGCAATCTAGTTAAATCTTACTTTGTGATAATCTTTGCCATTCCATTTACAAGAAGGCCTTATCACAGACAGACAGGAATCTTGTTCTTTGTGCTGTTTACTTTAATGCGTACCTATACACACGGGGTTTCTTTGTTGAATTGCTTTGTGTGTCTTTATGACTAAAGTCAATCCAAACTTTGCTGCGCCTTGAGGCAGATTCTGTTATCTAAGTTTTAGTGTGAGCGAATATCATACATTCACTTCTGTTACAGCAAGCAAAACAGAGTGAAATTCAAATAGCAGTCAATGTTCCCTTTCATTTATGATGAACTCCCACTAGGAGTTGGGTTACAATGCATAATACAGAAGTTTTGCTGAAAGTGTCCAAAACAGTGGGCAAAAAAATACTCCAAAAACAAGCAAATTGGAAATCCAATAACAGACAAAAGTAAAAACAAAAGGCAAACAATAAAACAATGGAAAACCAGCAAAACAAAGCATGGTTCTTGGCACATGGCTTTTAAACAGTACAAACAGGAAATAGATGTGGATTGGTTGGAAAAATGGAGTGGCTTAAATAGAGTGACTCTGGTGGTGGGATGAATGAATATCTTATTGTCTTGCATCATTAATACTTAAAGTTTTGAATTAACTCTATGAACATGTAAAAATGTAATTATTCATTATTTATCATAAACATTGGTTCTGATTTCTGGTTAGTTCTGATTTAGGGAGAACATTTGGATCAAATTTAAAAAAAATTAAAATAGTTTTTATTGTTTATAAAAATTAAGTTTATATTTTAAATAAAACTGGTTACACATCTACTAATCAAAACAACAAAATACAACAAAATATGCCAGTACATCTACTTTACATCTGACAACTTTTGCAGTTTTAATTTATGTACAAAATATGCATGGCAGAGGTTTATACCAGCACAAACAACACCTGGTTAATCTGGAATGTGCGAGGTTAGTAAATAAACTCTTTGCACTGAAACCGCACACAGCCTAGTAAATTCTCCTCACAACGTTTAATTTTTTCTATTTGTCTCTTTTCAAGGAGTGATAAAGCATTGCTTGATGCCACATCTATCAGCTGGCCCTGTAATTGCAAAATCAATAAACATTTTCAATGGGTTATCAATCCTCTAAGTGTAATCAGGGACTTGCACCATTTTTCCAAGCTTGTTTTTTCTTGGGCAATCACTAGGGGTTGAGTGGAAGGTTATACGTTCTCATGGAATGGAGGCTAGAAAAGAAATAGATACAGTAGAGCACAATATACCGTCTCTTCATTCTTCATTCCATTCTTTCATAACAAAGACAAATAAATAACAAAAATAGGTCAGGCCTCTTTTAGTCAAAGCAACTTCTGTAAGTGTGTAAATTGCTGTATGCAGCGTCTATATGTTGACTGGATGGCAACATCTTTAAAGTAATTGCATGCAACCAAATTGTCTTCCAACACAACAAGAGAAACATCTACTACCAATATTGATTCTAATGAAAAATATTGTTGCTATGGTTGCTTTGAAGCTTCAAAGATTTTGAAGCAAAACTTGTAATTTAACTTTTGTGATTATAGCAATTTTTCAATGCTGTTAAATTGTCTCTTACCTAATAGTTAGTAAATGTATAAAGATATAAGAAAGTTGATATGATAATTACAAACTGTGACAGTTTTACCCTAAGGAAGATTATATTGGTGTGGATTGTATTGGTGTGAAAGAAACCATGACACAATTTTCACCATGAAAAATTGACTTAATTTACCAATAATTAACTCCAAGTTACTTATCTTTTTACAGACAAACTCTCTAATATATTTAGCTGCATGTAACGTGTTCCTCTATTAGTAAGTAAGCAGTACCGGGAAACTGAAAAGACCAGACAATGATTGGTGGAGGGAGTGTTTGTGTAAACGAAATGTGAAGTGAATCATGGCCTCAATTAAACACTCAGTGTCATTTCAGATCTGTTGTTTTGGTGGAACTTAAGAGCAGGACAGATTGATGAAATCGCATATAATGTTGCACTGGCATATAATATGAATGCATTAATGTAGTAATTTATTAATATGTTTTTGGCAAATGTTTAAAATAAAGTCAATAGAGTACTAAAGACTCCAGGCATATCATTAAAAATAAATGAATAAATATTATGTATAATGTGGGCCACCTGTTGAGCTCACATGACCAGCTTTCTTTTGCTTAATTCACACAAACAAAGTTTAAACTTTAATGTTTATCAAATAATGACAACAGCTGCACCTGTAGTAACATTATATAAATAAGTTGATGCTCCAGAACTCATGGAGGCAGCAGAGGGTTAATGCTGTTATACAGTATCAGTGGCTTTGGAATACAAGCAAGATCAATAACTAGGTCTGAAATTGGATGTTTCTCAATTCTTATTTGTGCATTCTCATTTCCTTCCTGGCTTTTTTTTCTACAAGAACCAAGCAAGATTGCTGAGAATCGAGTTTGTTGTTCAGCAGAAGTTGGAAGAAGCACAGTTCAATCTCTCACAATGTCAAAATGAAGACCTTGAGCTCAGGGACCTGCCATGTAAAAATAAATAAAAATAAACAACAGTTTAGAAACAGCAGATCCATACAGAAACAATGGTGGTAAAGAAACCTGTGTAGAGGACTGTATACCCCTTGACTGTAAGTGTCTAGGTCCCCCTAGAGGTTAGGCCAAAGGAGGTTGTCACTAATGTTGAGGGATGAGTTTACCTCAGGGATGTCCCTGTTCCTAGAGGGTCATTGTCATGCAGATTTTAACACCAACTGTAATTAAACACTCAAACCAGCTATTTAAGGTCTTACTAGACAGACTCTGCCTCTGAAATCACATGCTGTGACAATACATACTTAAATGCAATAAGTACCTACTTAGCAACAGTTAAAGCGTTTTATATAGTATGTGTGGCTGCAGTATGCATACATTTTGGACACATAACATTTGCCATTGTTTAATGTTTGTTCACCTGTGACGTACTAACAGCGAGTACGTCAATAGCAAGCTTAATTTAAACACAAGGAATACATTAATTGGCATGGTATATCTTGCATTGAAATTATGTAAATTTATTATTAAGTTTTATCAAGTTATTATTAAGTTTATTTATTTATTTAACTTTTTGATTTTGTCCTGTGGCCTCATGGGATAGAATATTATATTTTACTTATATTACACATGATTTTTACCCAATATATAATGTAGTACTGTTATATATTAAAATAATAAGGTTTATTAGTTCTTTTACTTTCCATTGATATTTCACAATGGTGTCGCTTATGAATGCTTACAAATCCTGATGACATTTTATGAAGAACTCATTGACGTCATTGGCCTTCTTTTGTTTAAATTGTATATATTGTGTGGGTTGGAAGCCTATTTTTTGGGACATTTGCGTAGTAGTTATTTTGTAAATACACAAGTGCTCAAGTGTTGCTTGTGCTCAGGGTGATGTATTTCTACACAAAAGAGGGGGAAAATCACTTTATCTGTAACACAGTTAAAATGGTCACACAATACTGCATTAATGGAACACACACTTCAAATAGTTACAAAATAAATGAATAAACGTACTTGGAGCCAGTATGCATGATATCTGGGATGAGGGGTAAAATATGACCAGAATGAGGGACGATTCTTATTATTTAAGTTATTATTATTACAATTATTTAGTCAGAAACCAATGTATGGCACAGAAAGTAATATAAAATAGAAAGCATTCAAATGGAATATACAGTTATGGTTGAGTGAGAAAGACAAGTAAAGAATAGTCTTATATAATGTCCTCTTCTATCCTTTTCTGATATTAAAGTGTAAACCTGACACATTTAATATAAACTGTTCATTCTGTTCATTTGATCACTGGTACATTAGAAGTTCTGTCAAAAAAGACTTGTAACCTGTATCATTTTTATTTTAGCTTTATTTTAGCTTAATGCTATACTGAAAAAAAGTCATTGTTGAAAATTAAAGGACTCTCTATATGACTGCATTATGTATTTTTTTTGTTAAAAATGTATATTTAGCTTGTTATTACAGCAGTTATTTTGAATTTAAACTTGTCATGTTAAGAAAATAAATCCCAAGTAACCTGCAATTTCATGTTTCAAACAGAGATGGCGGGAATGAGGCAAAAAAATACCAATTACAAAGTATCCAATGACATTCTAAAGTCATGTGACATTAATATTTAATATGGCATTTCTGCATTTTTTATTGATTTGTAAAGGGAGATCTAAATTACAAAAATATAGAAGAAAACACAATACACACTACATTCAATCAATCAAATGCCAGATTTTTTTTATGCTTTTCTTTTTATGATGGTTTTGTATCTTGTGTGTATATTATGTAAATTCAATAATAAATCTCCCAATTAAATTATAGTAAAGATATGCAAATCCCTGTAAATATTAACACCTGAGTGGAGTGAGAGTGTGTGGGGTGGGTGGTGTTGTTTTCCATTGACCTCAATAGGAAAATGTGCATCATATTTGACGTTAGCATAACATAACCTTTCTTCCCTATTATCTTAAGAAGAAAACGTCAACCATATTTATTGTTATAACATACCCTTGAAACCGAATTGTTTAGTATTTTTGAAAGCTATTTTGAGCATCAAACTCGTTTTTCATGTTTATTGCAATTGTCTTCTTTATTATTACATTGACATGTATTCATTTGGCAGACGACATACAGTCAGGATCAAACCCACAAGCTTGCACTGCTAACGCAATGCTCTACCAATTGAGCTACAGGAACATTATTGCTATTTTTTTCTCAACTGCCTTCATATTTGTTTGCAGTAGAACATGCAAATAGGTTAGCATTTTTGGTGCTTCTAGTGACAGCCAGCATCAGAGGGGGAGAAGAAAATTGTCCCGGACCCTTTGATAAGAGGGGCCCTCTAAATGCATCTTCACACTTGCAAAGTATATAGAATTATATAGTATATGGTCTATATAGAGGTATATAAAATATAACAAACTTGCTCTGCCTCTAAAATGTGACCAAAACAAAATGTGACCTCTGCATTTAATCCATAACCAGTGAGGAGTGAACACACACTGCAAGTTGTGAACACACACACACACACAAACAGAGCAGTGGGCAGCTCCCTGCAGCACCCGGGGAGCATATGGGGTTAGGTGCCTTGCTCAAGGGCACTTCAGTTACTACTACTGCTACTGAGGTTGTTGCACTCTGAACAGATAGCCAGTCTGTTGTAGGGCAAAAACATTTACACACACTCACACAGCGAAGGTCAATTTTATTATACAATTTTATAATATTTTTTATTTATTATAATTGTATTATTTAAATGATGGGGGAAACCAGAGCACCTGGAGGAAACCCATACTAAGTACTACGTTTCCAAAAAAAAACCTTAAAAATATTGGCAAGTTCCAAAGTTTGCCAGGTTCCACACTGCAAACAGTCTACTGGCAAAGACACTAAACAATAAGAGAGTTTGGTTTGTTTGTTATAATAACAAATATGATGCATACTTTCCTTTTGAGGAAAATATAAAAGAAAAATAAATAACATGCCGCAAGGGGATATTTTAGCATCAACTACTAGCATTTTCCTATTGACGTTAGGGTTAAAACTTCAAAAGAATTTATGTCTTTGTTGCAAAGCCTAGTTCTTTTACCAGTGTAATAATTTGCATTTCCTAGAACCACAAATCTGCTGACAGTTGTCTTTTTGTAGACTTACTCAACATGTGCGATATTATGTCA
Organism: Yasuhikotakia modesta; assembly: GCA_036877545.1. Lineage (NCBI taxonomy): Eukaryota > Metazoa > Chordata > Actinopteri > Cypriniformes > Botiidae > Yasuhikotakia > Yasuhikotakia modesta. The sequence continues at coordinate 21,094 of JBAJNP010002352.1, forward strand.
GATATTTAATGATACAGTAACCTAAAGCTATGTAATTCATAAGCGTAAATATATATTGTTATAAATATTTATTAACAAACTTTTACATATCTGTGTAAAATCATACCATATCTGTGTAAAACTTTACATATTTTACCATAAATATTATTTTAAACAAAAAGCAGATATTTGTTGTTGCTTTAATAATAAATAATAATCTCTCTCACTCTACCAAGAACACTGAACAGGCAAAGACTCATGAAGCCAGTGAGAAAATTATATATTTTCACTATATGAAAGAAACTATTTAAGCTACATTATGACCCTAAACCTCCACAAAGCTGGACTGTTTGAAAACAGTGAGGAAAAGCAACTGTTAATAAACCTACGTGAGGTTATTTTTGCAGTTTGCCAAAACAGACCAAATGTTTAGCACAACCATTATGTGTGGTGAAACACTGAGGCCCCCATCCAAACAGTGAAGAATGATGCTAGTACAGCATCATGATGAGAAGATGTTTTTTAATGAGCAGGAACATGAAACTGGTCAGGCTTGAGATGGAAGATGGATGCAGCCAAATACAAGGCAGATTTCTTGAAGAAATCAATTTTCAGTCAAGAATCTTGATACTGTCAAGATTTGCTATATAGCCTTTACAAACCTAAAAATGCTGTTATATAGTTATACAGTGTTATACAGCACTGAGTTATACAGTGCTGTAGTCAAGAACCAGGCTGTGTAAAACCCTGTCAAAACTAAGAGCTCAATTCATTTTAAAAGGAGATACATGTTATTTTTTATTTTCTTTTGTCTGTTTAATTTTCATCTGTTTAATAGAAACATGTCCATTGCAGTTAATATTACAACATAACATTTTGCGCTGCTTTATTTCGCACCTCAACTGGAAAAATATGCATCATAGGTGATGTTGTGACATAAACTTGAAAACATTTTGTTTTGCAGTTTTGCCAATAGAGCTTTTCCAGCACTGAACTGGTTTTCAGTGTTTATTGTGACTGCCATTTTATGCCATTTTAGAAATTTAAACTAAACAAAATGAAATTTGATTCCTTATCATCCCTTAAAAGATGTTTAAATGATGATAAAAAGAAGACAAATTATATTATTACATATAGATAAATATATTTAGTGAACTATTAAAATGTGCTATTGAAATGTCTTTGTCTCTTTAAAAAATGGATGGATGGATGGATGGATGGATGATAAATAGATAGATAGATAACATAAACTCTTATCCTGTTAGCAAACAACTGAATAAACTACCATAAGCAGCACATATAGCAGGCATCCACTCTTTCCTGTTAGATAGTGGTCTGATAACATAGGTTTCATAAACAGTAAAATATTGAAATTTTTCATAAAAACGTTTGTTATATAAGCACATTTGTTTAGTAGGTACATGAGAGTTTGCTGAACAGCGGCACCCATAGGAAAGACCTATAATTGCAGGTGCAGTAACTATCTAAAGTACTTTGTCCTCAAAAATGAGGGACACGGGTGCTTTACTTTACAACTTAATGAGTTGTTGGCTGATACACATCAAATATTTGCCAGCCATTGTTGGCATTGTCTATACTAACCGCTCTACTGGCTATACCCAATCTTTGACTAACACAGTTTATCAAACCACCTAAGATCTCGACAGGTACACTTTTTATAAACTGTGACTGAATAAAACATGGCTGAAATAAAAAATAATATCAATCAAATAAATGAAGGAACCACCAAAGAACACAGCATTAACCTGTTGGATACAGAGCAATTGCTAAGTTTTGAGACTATATGTCAGTTTGGTGCTTTGAATCTGTGTAACTCAGAACTGCAAGCATATGTCATTAAATGAGGTCCTGATGAACTTGTAAGGACAACATTTCCACTCCTCTCTGACTCTTTTTGTAAGTGAAAACTGTTTAACCGACATTTCTACACATCTATAGACTCAGAGCAGAATATTAAAGTGTTTGGGCAACAGTAACCTTTACTGAAGCTAAACTAAAATGACAGAAAAAATTAAAGCAGTATCATTCATTTAATGACACAACTTGCTCTCTTAGAAGCTCAGTTGTCAGGTCAAGGTTGGTTTATAAAGTTGTTCCGGTTTTAGTTGGTATTTAAAAACATTGCCTTTGATACCGTGGCACTGAATGATAATGAATTCCAGGACTTGACATAAACATATTCAATTTTCCAGCCCTGACTAAGACTTCAGAAATGAGTTCAATGAACAATGGCAAGCGGCTGTGCACTAGTCACGGCAGCTATTGGATTCTGTAGTCAAAAAGCAGGAAAGGAGGGCAGAAATATCTGCAGGCGTGGCACTGGGTGACTCACTCGAGTTATTCAGTGGAACTAAGCTGGTCATTACTGTTCACACTTCAGTGGTGAAATCCCTCCTCAGACACCTGGCACAGGTGATTATATCATTATGAATACAGAAGACTTTATTTTGGCATTTTAACTGAGTTGGCATTGCTTCTTTATATTGTTTAAATGAGGCCAAGCCTAGAATTTAGCAAATCTAATGTTTTGCCATTTTAATGTTTATTGATCAAATTAGAAGTATTTTCTGTATTTTATGTGCAGACGTTGTATGTCATAATGTTTAGGCACAAAAAGAAAAAATAAGAGACTCAGCAATTTCTGCACTGAACGCATTTAAATGTGTCACTTACGTACGCCACACAAATATTAGAAGTTCACAGCTGAAAAGTCAGTGTGGAAAAACTTCTGTCTGGATCAGTGGTCTTTAATGGCAGCCCCAAGCAACATTTTGTGGTTTGTTATTATTGAAATAGCTTATTATGGATTTTCCATTGAAAAGTTCACTGAGGGAAATTTGCTCTTCGGCATGTCAAAGCACATAAAGGTATTGAACTGAATGATGATTATAGCTAAATGAATGACAGGAGAGCTAGAGTATCACATAGGCGCAGTGAGTTTGCCAGAAAGGTCAAAATCTTTTTCTTCCAATGATTTTCAATTCAAAATAATAATGTAAACAACAACTGAATATTGTGCACATCCAGTAAAGACCCTTTTAGGCTATTTCAGTATAATATTTTATCACAGAAGAAAAATGAGAGGCCATAGAAAATATTTCTCTAGATTTTATGACTGTAAGTGGATCCTAAAATACTGATGCGAAATGACCAAATTGTGGTCATTTTTGAGAAACATTCTGTGTGTTTAGGCTATATGCTGTTTGAATCATAAAATAATATTACTGTATTCTGATTCGTTCAACAAATATATTCAGGTCTGACTAAATTATGCATGCTCTGAATTTAAGTTTGGAAATCTGTCACAGATTATTTTAAAGTCTGATAATTTAATTTTTAAAATGAGGTATTTTTTATCTGTTGTATTGTTCCCTCTTTTCAAATTTCAAGGCATACACTGAATGACTTATTTAAAATTACCAGCCAGGTTTCTGCAATACCGTATTCATGTCAGCAGACACTCATGTCATACAGTCTTCACAGAAAGAAAACGCTTTCAGATCTCAAGACGAGACTGCTGTCATATTTCTACTCACTGACTATCAAACCAAAGATCAATGAGAGAAAGATCTCTTTCAAAAGCCCATCTGAGAATCCAGCCAATCAGTGAACCACTACAACCCCCCTTTTTATCACCAATGCAGCAGTGGGAAATTCCTCTGGAATTAGTTTTTTTAATACAATGTTGTTGTTTCACAATCCTTCAGTGAATATCACTTCTGAATCCACTGGATTTGTGCATATTGTCTTTTTACAAAGGCGTTAAAGACACTGATTCTAAAAATGTAAAAAAGTGAATGAATAAATAAATATATATTTAAATAAAAATATAATAGAAAAATAGAAAAAAATTCTGATTAATCTTTGACAGTTTCTATTAGTTCCAACTTTAGAATCAGATTTAAATGATGTAAAATGCACACCGAAATCTGTTCTATACATCCCCAAAATTGCAACCTTTTAACAAACCCGTGACCTTGATTTGCAGTTTGCTAGTGACCTAAAACTGTCCCACATCACTAGCGCTATTGACGACTGTTTATGGTAAAGTAATACGTGATTGATTTTGTGGGGGTACCCATAACAGCTCATTTGTTACAGCGAGTCCCAGCCAACTGTGCGGGTGTATGAGTGAGCAAACATGTTTGGTTGTTGGAACGTACTTCCGTTTAAAAGTATGCAAGCATCTGTGCATCTGTCTGTGTCAAAATTTCGCAGTATCATCAGATAAAAGCACCCTGCATGCTCCCTTGGAAGAGCACTTGTGTGTATACATTTGTCATTTTTTGTGTACACATCAACACAGAATGACTGAGCAAGTGGGAAGGAATAATATAAAAGGGCAAAGTTGGGCATAAGGTGTTTCAGACACCTTTGGATGGGGAGAAAGTAACAGAGAAAGAGAGTAACAGAGTGTGAAAGTGAGGCACTTAAGGAGGGACAAAACTTATTAATGAATAACTTCCATTATTCACTTCCAATTTCCTGCTTTGGCTAGCATTTAAAAGAAGGGACGAGAGACAATGAGAACACAAGCAAGTGAATCAGAGAGACAGAGAAAGTAAGACAGTCAAGGATAACTCAAGATCGTTTGTGACTCACAACTTCACAGCTGAAGAGCTTCTGTTGCAGGTAAGCTAAAAACATTCAGTTCAGGTGTGACTCTCTTCTAAAATCTATGATAGGAATAAAACACAATCACATTATCACTTTTAGGGGCCTCACTGTAGCTGAGTGAGACCGATTTAGCCCATTTGTATATCTGGTAGACATCCTGATGTGCGGCCTGGTTCACTCATCAGTGCAGATATTCCTCAAGGTATTTTGGGAACATTGAATCCATAAATCCGCACGGCAGATGATTGGTGGGGGATGGGAACTCCAGGCTGGGCTGAACGGTTGCTATTCTGCAGTGTAATTGAGCGTCAGAAGAGTTGAAGTGTATTCTAATAGACTCTGCATTAAACATTAAGCACTCTCCAGAGATAGAAAGCATGGATTGAGAGAACTGAACAGCTCTCAGCCCCTCATAAAGGACTGATAAGCAGAGATTGCCCGCAGCTAACTGCCCTGAACACAGTGCCATGCGATGCCTGCATTTATCAGAGCTTTTATTTACTGTTGTAATTAAGTACGTAGAAACATACAGAATGTGTCAAGTGGACTTCTTTGGCTGTAAATCAAAGTTTGAATGATTTTGTACAAAAACAAAACAAAATTCTCTCACAGTTACCCAGTTGCTTGAATTCCCTGTCAGCTTAACTTACTGGTTAAACTAATTTGCACTTTTTTGTTACGTTAACAGCTCTTATTTGAATAGAAACAGTCAAGCCCACTGAAAAGCCACTGTGACCATGTTTTAATATCCATGAACGCTCAGACTGTAGATTTTATGTCTACACAATCACAGTGGATGTGTGCCAATAAAAATCTGATTATTACCTGCACTAATATTGTTTTATAGGCCAGCTCATTTAGAATATTTGTCATTTAGTGTTACATACAGATTTAACACTGTAGCTGTAAATAATTTTAATATTGATTAATATTAATAAATAAATTATTGAAATAATATTTTATAATATTTTAATTTTTACCAAGAAAATGATAATAACTTAAATGGGAACAGGTCATGTTATATCAACAATGTGCAATTATTACTAAAACATTTCGCCTGCAGTCCTTATTTATAATGATTACAGTGCACATTGACCTAAAAATGAGGCTTCATTTTAACCCATTCATTGAATACAATGTATGATGTTGATACAGAGTGCTACAAAGTATAATTGAATTAATTCAAGCAATAGCCTCTGATTAAACCCTCTCACTCTCTCTGATAAACTCTAAGTGAATGAATTGTTAAGTATAGTGTACAGAAACTCATGATTATGACCCCATGAGGCCAGTTTCAAGCCTTCATGTATTTAACTGTATGCTTTGAGGTTAGAATAAAGTGGGGTTATTATACATTTGGAATTTATTCATGATTTGAGCAGGAAATGTATTTCTGCATTGAATTTCAGTGATATTGGCTAACTGACCTCAAATAAGCTCCCATGTTCTTTGTGTAAAGGAATAAAAAAGAAACAGGACTGCTATATCATAAAAATATGTTTTTCCAATCCCATCAGGACATTAACAAGGTTTACTGTTTGCCAAAACTGAAATTACCTCAGGTGTTTCTGCACATAAAGTATGTGGACAGATTTAGCGGAGGGTCTCCTATTTCATGCATAACAAACACTGTTTATCCCTAAATACTCTTTTATGTTGAAAAGCACGTTGTTTGCCTCGTTCTGACTGACAGCAACAGCCTCTAAAAATTATTTGTGGCTTTGCAGATGTTTACATTAAAAGCACAATACTTTGTTTTTTAATAGTTTCAGTCTTCAGTTCCTGTGCTAATGACAAAGATTTATCTGTATTTTTATAGCATGCACATGAAAAATATATTTTTTTTCCCCAGACTGACAGACCTTCAAAATGACTCGTTCACTGAGAGAGTTCCTGAAAGAATACATGTCAGACCGACGGGTTCGAAAAAGCCGCCTGGTGACCAAAGATGGCCGCTGCAACATTGAATATGGCAACGTGATGCACAAAAACCGATTTGCCTACATTTTAGACATTTGGACCACATTCGTTGAGACTCGATGGCGTTTTGTGGTATTGCACTTTGTAGCTTCTTTTACTCTTAGCTGGTTCACCTTTGGTCTCGTCTGGTACTGGATCGCCCGAAATAACGGTGACCTCAAATGGCAAAATCCCACAGAGGACCATGTACCATGTGTGGCGAACGTGATGTGCCTGACCACGGCCTTCCTCTACTCATTAGAGACCCAGACCACCATTGGTTATGGTAACAGATACATCACCTATCTGTGCCCTGGAGCCGTCGCCCTCATCATAATACAGTGTCTTATCGGTGCCATAATTAACTGCTTCTGGTGCGGGGTGGTTATGACAAAAATCGCCCTGCCCAAAAAGAGAGCCAAGACCTTAACGTTCAGCGAGTCTGCAGTTATCTGCCCTAAAAAGGGCACCCTCTGCCTTCAGATACGTGTGGCCAACCTGCGCAAGACCCTAATGATTGGCAGTCAAATCTACGGCAAGCTGCTGAGGACAACAGTCACACCTGAAGGCGAAACAGTCATTATGGACCAGGTCAGCATTGACTTCATGGTGGACGCTGGCAAAGACAACCTGTTTTTTGTGTGCCCTTTGACCCTATACCATGTGATCAACAAAACAAGTCCGTTCTTTGAAATGGCAGTAGACACTTTGCATCAGCAAGAGTTTGAGCTTGTGGTTTTCCTAGACGGAACAGCCGAATCCACCAGCTCCTCCTGCCAGGTAAGGACTTCCTACATCCCTCAGGAAATCATGTGGGGTTACGACTTCCTTCCCATCATCTCCCGTAGCAAAGAGGGAAAATACCGGGTGGACTTTTCCAACTTTGCCAAAGTGGTGCCTGTGCCAACCGCTCACTGTGCCTATTGCTACCACAATGAGGCCGGACACCACCACCACTCAATAAATGGCATTGATAACCAGGGCTTTGAAGTGATTGACATTGAGATAACCAACAGCACCAAAATGTAAATGCATTGTAAATACATTTTGGTGGGAGGTGATGTCATCCAGTGATGTCACTGTCTTGCACTTTATCAAAGGTACTGAACATTGGCAGCAAACAGCAAATGCTTCTGTCTCTTGTGGCAAGAAGAAGAACTAGGGTGTCAAAACTGCTGCAGTGTGAATATATTTAATTTTATTTAATGTGTTTTTCATTATTTATTTGAACATGAATGTAACTGCAAGCTCATTTCCCCCCAAAGGCAAGATAAATGTACTTTTGATAAAGTCCAACCTCTAAGCAAACCTTGATCTAAGATAATATTACTGTCCCTTTGTCCTGCAATTTCAAGATAAAGATTAAAGTGTGAATTTTCATTGGTGTAAGGTGAAAGCACAGCTTTCTTTTGTTACAGGATCATTGCATTGGGAGCGGGAAAAACCGAAGGTTCATTAATATGAGATTGATGTCTATTAATCTCTATATATCTATTCGTGTGAATGGTTAATATGAACTGATCAAATTCCAATGAAGCAGTAACAGATGTGTTTAGTCTAAAACTCCCGGGGATGTATTAATGAACGTGCAATTGTGTAAATGAAGGTACTGTTAATATTACAATATTGAGTGTGTAAGTGGCTTTTGTATATTGTATATATTATTTTTTAAATAAATAAAAAACAAGTTAAATTGCACGGGTAGTTATTTTGCATGCTGAAAGTCTTGTCAATTAAAAAAAGTTTTAAAATGACCACACGAGGGCGCAAAAGACAACCCTACAATATCACTGCTTAAATCAACGCAATAACAAACCTAAACCATAAACGTTTCAGGCTTTTTAGCCATTTCCCTATAATGTGGCAATAATGCAGACATAATATAATATATAGGATCTTCACAATATAAATAATATAAAATAGTATATATAAATGTTTAAAGATATCTGTTTATATCTCTTCCTTGTATTGGTCTGTCACTCCAGTCGCTGGTTCCCAGTCAGACAACAGGGCCCAGTGTGAATCATACACAACTATAGGAAAAGTTTGGTGTCACTTTTTTGTCCTTCACTACTCTAGACTTTAAAGTTTAGTGCAAAAGAAAGAGAGGAGACATTTTAGGCATGTGGAAGGGTGGAAGATAAGTGCTGTTTTCTGAGTCTGTGGCCTCTAACTCATTAAGTAGTATAAATAAATAAAGAGTTTTAAAATATTTCAGACGTAGGGTAAAGATAATACCTCAGAGATAATTTACTGCCAAAATCTTAATGCTTGTTACTTATTACATTTATTCATTTAGCAGACGCTTTTAGCCAAAGTGACTTTTAAAGAGATAAGACATTTTAAGACATTTTATTAAGTCTAGTCTACAACATTCAGATTATAAACGTGTTTTCAAACCCTTCATTCAACTTGACTTAAACAAAACAAAAACTGATGTGATGCATTCATCTTTATGAACAACTGCTTGCTGTTCGATAAACTTTCCTCCCAAAGTTTCACCTGAAAACTAACATTCCAGCATTAAGGTTTTTAATCCTTTATCCCCCTCAAAATTGTCAGTAATGTTTTTATGAGCTAATCTTTTCCTCACCAAGCAATGAATAAGAATCCAAATAAATTAATACTGTCCAGATGTAGTATGTCATTGTGCTCCTGAGACGTGCCACTGTGGTTTACGATCAATCAGTACTTGATTAGTTGAAAAATTATGACCTCTAAACCATTTCATAGATTTCATAAACATCAGTTATGGTGATGTCAGATGTAGAGTTCCTAGTCAATGATTGAATCTTTGATTAAAACCAGTTGCAGTAAAGTTGGCAGAACTGTTCGCTTTTTATGCAATCACACAGATTATTCACTTAATTAGAAGCATTAGTCAAGTCTCAGTTTGGAGTGGTTTAGAGTCCTGGCAATTTATTGCACATGAAATGAATGCGGCAAAAAGACTGACAGAAAAAGCTATATGGTGAGATTCATAATGTAAAAACATTTATTTTGTCACATTTTACCTATACAACAAACCCTTTTACAAAAGGCAATACTTAATAAATTGCAAGGACAACAAAATTAACAAAGATTAATTGCAATATTTCATATATATTTATACATAAATTTAATATCCAAAATACATTGCATATATAAAATAGCACAATTCCTTCATATCTGAGAGTGATCCCTTAAAAGAGATAAACATTAGGGAAATTTCAAATACACCTACATCTTACTGTTACTGTACACAAGCTTGCAAAAAATATTTGTATAACACTGTAAAATCATTTTTTGGCACATATAAAGTTCACCAGTATTAGGGTTTGGCTTTAAGGCAGTTGGCAGTTGGCATTAGGAGTTATTGTAGCATTTTGGAAAACCTTGATTTATGTAAAACAGATTGTCTCCAAGCATGAGGTTTTTGGTAAGGCATTTACTTTAAGACATAAAAATACAAATCAAAATAACATCCCTATTTTTCATGGCAATGCACCAAGGCCTGTAGAAAAAGCATTTTCTAAAAAATACTAGAAAACATTCATAAATTTATCGCCCATATGTACAGATACAAAACACCTACGTAGTACAAACTACTTTCAGTAACTGATAAAAAAAGTTTGCATTTTGACCGAGGTCAACTCGTATTAACATATGATTTTAACACTGTCACATATGAAAATAGCTCTGCATAATTTATACAGTAAGATGCTTAATGCCTAGTTGACCTTTGATCAAAATAATACTAGGAAATAGGTCTGACAAACGCACAGCGTTCGCGAATCTCTGGTTTTAATGTTTTGTGTTGCTGTTTTCAATGATAATTGGTTTACTTCATTTCTGTTTAAAGAGGTACTTTGCATGATGCCCACATTCAGTTTGAAGAATCTAGTCAAGAATTTTAAGACATAGAAGAACATAAATGATTCTCATGTGAACTGAACTGACACTTGATATATTGGCTACATTGAGATGAAATTGATTGGATTTTCACTGGCCAATGAGGGGACGCAAACAGAAATCCCGCCTGGCAGTGAGACAGTTGTGAGACTTGCAAGGGATTTACATTTAGTTAAAGCTGCATTCAAAATGTAAAGCAGGTTTCAATACACTATCGTGATTGTCGGCACAATGGAGGCTAAATGTAATTTTGTATTTAGCTTGAGAAAACAAGCCTGAGATTCTAATGAACAATCAGCCACCCTGTTGTTCTGTCAAAGTCTGTTTCCCCAAGTGTTTCCCACCTGCTACATATATTTATGTGTAGACATAAAAAACAGTACAGAGGCAGAGAAAATGAAATAAAAGAACAGAAAAAATATGAATTACATAGAAAACATGATAAGAAAAGCAACACATTATACAAAGAAAACCAATGTGCCTGTTTGTTAAAGGTAGAATTACTTTGTACACAATACAAGCCCCCCAGGCCTTTAATCTAACCTGTTATCAATACTTAAATATATAATAAAAATGACATGAATGCCAGCAGAACAAAACTGTATGGGAAACAGTAAACTTAGGGGAGTGTGGGGGACAGACTTCGACAGAACACTGTCCTCCAGTTAGGAGTATATCTGACCGACTGCATGTTTTCCAGTTGCCAGATTTGCCTCAGCGAGTCAAGTTGTCACCTCAGAAGATAAATTCATGTAATCAGGGTGGGTGTGAATAAATTCCAAAAGAGATGGAAGGAAAACAAATTCAACAAATATTAACACTCACTTCACAATTGCATTAACACACAGGGTGAGTTTACAGTGATTCATATCTTCGGTTGTTCACCAACCTCTACGTTATAGTCGTGGTCTTTATTTGGTAGAAGGTCCTCTGGTGCAGCTTTCAGCTCTAGAAAGGCACATAAACATTTAGAGACACGCACAAACTCTCCAAAACAACCATCGAACAAAAAGTCACTTGTCATTTGAATAAGTAGTACTCCATTTTGAAGATCAGCCATGTTTTCTTCTATCTTTCTTCACTTTCTCTTTCTTTCCTAGCTTCTTCCAACTTTTCCTTCATTGGACCAATTTTGTCTGGTCTCTCCAAAAACAACCACAAAACATAAAATCCTTCTTTGTTTTCCTTATCCAGCTTGTATTTGTTTGTTTTCTCCAAGTGCAGTTCAAGTTTTGGCATGTGGGGCGACAGGCAAAGGACATTAGTAGTAACTGCCTAGATGGGAAGGCATGTGAGAATTGGAATGACGTGGAACGGCCGGATTGGAATAAATTCCTGCCGTTGGAGAGCTCCAGTATGGGGTGGTGTGGCCAAAGAAATTAGAGGAAGTGACGGGCATCGAGGGTGGGTGTGGTGAAACAAAGTTGACCTTCTGCTGGTGGGCATGGTAACTGGTTACGTAAGGCAGGTCGGGCGGGTACTTGTACATGCTTGTCTCAGTGGGATGGGGCTGCAGAGCCTGAGCGATGCCGTGGAAGTCAAACTTATAGGCATAGCGTTTGCCGTGCACTTTGGTCATGATGTTTTTGTCATAGTAGTAGCGCAAGGCGCGGCTCAGTTTGTCGTAGTTCATGTTGGGCTTGCTCTTGCGTTCGCCCCAGCGACGCGCTACTTCGTCGGGGTCCGTCATCTTGAACTCTCCGTTGGTCCCCTCCCACGTGATGCAGCCGGCGTTGGCGCTGTCGGAAAGAAGTTCTAGCAGGAACTGCCACAGCTGGATCTGACCTGATCCTGCAGAGAGACACAAAACATTTACATTTACACAAAACAAAACCATCAAATGCATTAAACAATTCATCCCAAAATAAAATTGCCAATTTAATTACCAAACCCATATGATTTCTTTCATGGAAATCATAACATAATTTTAAAGAGCTGAACTCGTAACATAAGTGGCAAGTAAATAAGTGGGTAGAGAACATTTTTTAAGAAACATATCAAGTTTTAAGAAATATATGGAGAAACATGGAGCCGTTATTCACTGATTATCCAATAACTCTCCAGACGTAAAGACTTTTAATATAAAATAAATAGTTTTACAGTGATTTTTAAAAATGTCTATCTTTGTGATAAATGGAGGGAAGAAAGCCATATGGTTTTGAAGAAACTATTTCTATAGAAACTATTTCTTAAGCTTTCTTGTTACCTGGGTTGGCGAGTCGACTGCTGGTGGGTCCTAATATCTGGTAAGGGTCTAAGGGGAAAGAGAAATGGTTGTATGTTTAAGCAAAAATTAAACTGGCTTTTCTCATTAAAATTTAAATGCTACACTTTTCTACTTTAATTTCTGGTTACCGGGCTGAGGCCGGGCTTGTTCTGTGCTCTTGGAAACGTTCTGAGAGACGACTGTTGGAGAGCCTGAGAGATAAAGTGAGACAGAGTAAGCAAGACAGTGAGAGAGAGAGAGAGAGAGAGAGGGAGAGAGGGAGAGAGTTAAGCACATTTGTCTGGGCCAGCAGACACATCAGTCTTGTTCCAAAGAAAACAGCAGCAGTATTTGGCCAAACTGCTAAGCACTTAATGGGCCTCTTCAGTTCTCTGTATCCCTAGACTGAAAACTGACCATCCGCCTCATGCCTGTCTCCTCACATTACTGCACAGTACAGATACCTCAGAATCAAGTCATGTTTGACATCACAAATCTCTGAATCAAGGCATTTTGAAGAGCTGTTATTATGACACTGACCTTTGCCACTGTGCATGTTGTTGGACCAGCCTGATCTCCGAACAGCATCATAAGACGCATCTGAAGAAACACAATTGCACAGAAAAATCTCTTGTCAGTTTCCGAGACAGAAGGAAAGATGTTTTTGTAACCTGCAAGTGCTCAGACAGTTTTTAGAAAATCATTTAATGTTCCTGAGAGCTTTATTTAAAATGATTGAAGTTTTAACAGATTATATCCAAGCCAATATCCTTGTCTGACAAGCCTTTGTTCAGCATTTTTAGTCACAAAAAAAACATTAAGTGTATTTAAGAAACTGGACATTGTGCTACAGCTGTCTGGTTTTATCTGAGATGGGCTTGGACACAAACACACAGTAAAAACATTCACATATTTATGAAAACACAGACACTGGAAAGCCTATAATAATGTTGTCAGAATTGTAGTTGTAATCTGAATGGATGCAAGATCACAATAATCATCAATGTGTTTTTATAAATCTCAGAATTAAATTGCAAGGACATTTTAAGCAAACATAGAATATCTGTCTCATAGCTATAAACTCTAAAATATGTAATAGGTGTAAAGAAAATAACTAATCATAAAAATAACAGGTTTTATGTGAAAAAAGAATTTGGTACAGTGTGGCAACAGTCTGTCTTTTAGATTGACCATGTAAAAATGTAAAAAAAAAGTCCTCAGTCTTAAACTGAGGGAAACATTTTTATAATGTTAAACTAATTTATTGCTGTCCTCTTTTTGCTTCTATGGTCCTTAGAGAATATCAATGTGTGTTCTAAACACATCAAACCTTAATCATACATATGCATAATTAGAATAATTTACAAATACAATTATGAACACATAACACAAAAAATGCACTAACCAAAAACATTAACATTACTTACAGTAATAATATAATACATATGAGCAAAAGCATTACTGCAATTCCACTGAGGTAAGAATTTCCATATGGCAACACAGTAATGTTTCTGTTGTGGTGCCGAGTTGACACATAACAACATTCACATTTTCCCTAATTTTCTGTAAAAGTGAAGAACTTTCTGTTCATCTGTCAACAAACAACTTTTCAACATATAAAAGATTCAACAAAGTGTTTCTCCGCACGCCGCGAAAATGAAGGCAAATGATATGTTGCTTTATGCCACAACTATCAGTCTCAAAGGAAAATGGCAAGAATTTCTATAAAAAGTAGTGAAGTAAACATATGTGTTTCATGTGGATGCCTCGGATGCAACTACATTCTTAAATGCGCTCCTATAGCAGTCCCATCATGCCATGAGGCAGGACAGATTTCTGTCTTCCAAATAGGCTTCAGGCTGTCCTGAATACAAACACATTAATGCACAAGATTTCTAATGCATAATTCATTTCTCAGAGTACATTATCCATCGAACAGCAACCTAACTCTGATGTTAGGGTTAGGGCTCACTGATGTTACAGCGCCATCTTCTGGTTACTTTAGATTAAAGCATCCAAACTTTGGGTGGATCTAGGACACGCTAACTTCTGAGAGCAAAGCAAAATATTTAGTTTGGAAGGCACTGATACAAATAAATGGCCCATGTTCCAAAATCACAACAATATCTCCAGCCAGCATTTCTCAGTTCCAGCATTATCCAAAAGAAAATGATGCTAATCTTTAAAAACATCATAACCTTGTGATGACAAAAGAACAAAGTGCAAGACTTTCATTGCTCCTGGTTATCATTAAATCCATCACAGCAGAATTTACTACATTTATGCATTGCATCTGAGGACGTAGCCAATAGGATTAAAGTTAAATAATTGCCCTCCATAATTGTCTTCCATTGGTCAGCTAATCAGATCGTTAAGCCCCAAACTTATCACATTGGTTTAGCCATGTTGCTTATTTAGTGAACTGAATAAAAATACTTCACCTGTAGGACTCATAAAACGAATATACAATATTATATTTCTTTGGCCATAAAAATATTGCTGCATAAGTATTAAAGTAAATGATATCAGAGCACTAGGGAATAGACACAAAGATATTGTCTTTTTAAAAATATACATGAACAATGAATTCAGGGAACTTGGGAAACATTACTTTCTATGTACCCGAGATCTTCCATCACTTTCTATCCTAAAACACTCACTTTTTCTTTTAATGATCTTTCATTCTTCACTCTCTCGCTGTCTGTCAAATCTAAACTGGAGCAGGGCCGGGAGAAAGGGAGAGAGAGAGAAAGTAAGGGAGAGAGACAGAGGCAGTCCATAGAGAGTTACGTTTCCTGCCTGCTAAGACTGCTCACACAGCCCCTCTTTGTTTTACTGACCTTTTTTTCCTCTGTTTTTTCATGCCCCTCCACTATGAAAAACACACAGCAGCCAGGAGGAGAAGAAGGGTCACAAACCAACAGAGAAAGACAGACGGAGAGACAGAGAGAAAGAGAGAGAGAGAGATGAAGAGCAGACGAACACATCATCGGAATTTGCAAAGAAAACATTGATGATGGCCATTGCTACTGTCTGATAGAGCTGAGGAACTTGAGGAGCAGCAAAAGCTACGGAGGAGACAGGAGTGGGAAAGACTGATGGATATGACCACCAGATCTTTGCTCTCCAATATTTTAGATCTGAAACAGGGAGAAGCGAAGGGCCTGTATTCCCAATTCAATCACATCAGAACTCAACTGCAAAATAAGAGACAGACGTGCATCTGGGATATGGATACAACCAGGCAGATGCTTATAAATTTTCTTACATCCTGATACAGGGGCCATAAATTTAGATGTGTGCAGTGGGACTGTTTTTCCCTTTTATAAATGAGGGGCAATGATTGTTCAATGAGCGCTATCTTGCTTGAACAGTTGTGGTCTCTTTCTGTTTAAACAGATCTGAGCCACTCTGCTTTGCTTTGCTTTGGGTGTGGCGTCTCCTCCAGAGATTGAGCCGCTACGCTTCTAGTCAAAACAAGATTCTGCTCCAGCCAGCCGTCTAGACTGGCTCCGTTTTTAAACGGCACGCTCAAAAGTTTAACCTATATAAGCATACATCAATGTTTACTTAAATGGTTCAGGGAATGGTGCCTGAGTCTCTGATGTCATTTGCATGTGTAACTTGCACCCTTAGCGAGCACCAATGGAATGCAAGAATGTGGCCACTGTGGGCGGAGCCTAACACTGGCCGTGCACAGCAATTTGAGCAGCTATTAATAAAACTGTCATTATCAAAATGTAAAATATGTGCGTTTATATGCTGAGTTTGCAGCAAAACACAGAGAGAAGCCAACATGACTCACGGGTTCCGTTCCAAAACCTTGTGAGCTGCCTGCTATGTACTGCGCTCTACCGCACCTGCAATGACTTAAAACACCATCAACTGGTTAACTACGTAGGCAGCTCATTAGGTTCTGAAACAGAGCCATGGGCTACTAAACAGAAGATCAGTAGTTTAGCTGATTATAAAATGTTTAGCATTGTAAGTGGAGAATTAATCATTATTAATCTTTAACTACCCACAGGAAATTGGCCTAGAAGAATGGCCTATGATGAAAGAGAACATGGCATTAACTCCACTCCATAAATGCCCCATCAAGAGCGGAATCTTTTGCTGATACAAACATGTTAAATAACTGTTTTTTGATGATAATAGCAGTTTTTTAATGTCTTGGACTAAACCTAAGGCTCCAGGGGAGGTGTATGGATCACTAACTAAAGTAAACTTCACATTCAGTTATATTTGCAAACCATACAAGGGATGCATTCATGTACTACTGTGTTTTGCCACAGCATGTTATGCCAGCGAATGCCCTCTCTTACCCACACTTGACACCTTCCTTCCATCACCCCCGTGCAGTCGTACACTGTTATACCACGAATGACAATTGTGAGAAAGAGGTCAAAGGTCTTAAAGGTTTCTTAGAGTTATCTTATCTAAAAGTCCACTGTACTAATGACCCCATACGCCTCGGCTATGACCACATAACAGGTGGTCTGACTTCTGTTTTTTTATCAGAACATTCAGTGTTCTGGTCTTACCCAGATAGCCCTGAGCTCTATCACTGTTATTGCAGCGCTGCGCTTTCTGGAGTGGGAATGCCCAAAGTAGTCCATTCTCCAGAGAGGCTGTCAAACGTTCACTTAAATGGTTTATGGAAACCGATTTCCTTGATGTGTCTGAGAGACTGATTTAATTTGGATGTGTATCTTGTCCCATCAGTGGAAAGTACACAAGTAAATTGGGTTAGGCAAAGAGTCACGGCAGTTGTCTGCTATCTCTGTGGTCAATGAAGCTGTAGAATAATCAACAATACAGCAAAATTCCTCAATAAGGACTTATGCCTCACACTTCACAAAACAGACTGACTCTAAATAGCGAGTACTTGGCTGTCTAGATATATAGGCAGAGGTCTGTACAAACAACATCAGTTTCATTTAGTAAGTGTATAAATAACATAATATTTAGCACTTTTTATATGACAGACACTGCTAGTGAACACAGCTGAGCTAATGTTAGCATATAGCTGGTAACGCTAGGCTAACATAAGCACAAACTTACACATATACACATGGAGTATTGTATGCCAAACAGAACAGGGTCCAAACACCTGATATCACTTGTGCAAATCCTTCTTTTGGCATTACTTCTAATTTTATACAAAGGTTTACATTACAAGCGACATAATAATCATTACCAACTGAATTGGAAAATTGATTTGAAACAATTACATGAATTTCATAATTTCTTTAGTATGTGGTATGTTCTCTGTTGATTTTGAAGACAGGACACACTTTTGCTGGTATAATCTTCACAAAGCCAGATGACTCATATTATCCCAATATGGTTTAAGAATGTTCCAAATATCATCTTTAGTGCTTCAATGAAAGCACGAAAATCTGACCCTTTGTACAGAGCAGTTACCATGGTCACGCCACAAATTTGCTTAGTGACCTGTTGTGAATTTATTTCACTTAACAACATTAAGCTTTCATTTGTTTTATTTTATTTATGGTTTTTTTTTCTGGGCTTATTTATCTTTGTTTTCATGCCTAAATAGCATTAAAAATTCCTGATTCTGAAGCTGGACTTTTGGACCCCAGTAACAAACATTTTACTTTATTTTTTAAATTGGCTAAATCCATTGTAGAATGGAATATTTTCAATTTGCTTGTGCCATAAAATCAGTCAATAAGGGTGGCAATCTAGAAAATCTAGAGCAAAAAATAACATTGCTGGATTAATTGTGGTATATGTGTCCATATACCGCAAACACATAATATATACATGCAGCAGTTAAAAATCTCTCTGTTTGCTGTAGTGTTGATTGGAGCACCTGTCTCTCTACATTTCATCTCTCTCTCTTTCTACCTCCCTCTCTCGGTTTAGTACAGTTGGGCATGTAGCTTTTGTCTTGCTAATTGTCTCTGTTCTCTGAGAGCCGTGTTGCCGTCTGCATTCAGGTGGGACCTGAATGGTTGGAGCTCTTTATTTACACCACACAAAGACAGCACCTGCTGGGTGCCTCAGCTGAGCCTGGAGATCTGCTCTGATTCACAGAAGATGATGGAAATACTGTCTCACTAAAGGCTTGCTAAACACTCTGCAATGTCAGTATTTGAGTGAAATGATGAGACCCACTCATGTCTCAAATGAGTCATTCTGTCATATCCTTGTATGCTGTTCATGTAATGTGCATTCTGGGCCTTAGAAGGAACTATTACCTGAAGGGTTAAAAACTCAGGTGTGTATACAAACAAAAACAACTGTTAAAATTGCACATATGGCAGATGCTTTTATCCAAACTGACCTACAGTGCCTTCAATGGAAACCTTTTTACCATTGTGTGTTCTCAGGGAATTGAACCCAATTCCTTGGGCTAAGGACCATGCTCTACCCATTGAGCTACAAGAGAAAAGACTGTATTAGGAGGTCAGTCAGTGAATGTGTTATACCTTCTTTGGCAGTCAGACGAGGAGACTGGTCGGTATGAGATGGTGTGTTATAAGATATCGATGAGCTGCCTGCAACACACACACAACAAACATGGCTGTTAGAAAATGCATAATAATATTAATTTAATAGTTATATTTAAAACATGTATAAAAAGAAGTAAATGTTATAGATTGAAACAATACAAAATAATACAACATTTATATTTAATATATATTTTCAAACAATTGCTTAAGCTGGAAAACAGCACTTAAGCATCACCAATTTAAAACAATTCTTAACAATCATCTCTTTTTCCCAAGAGATCCTCGATTTTACACATCCAGAGGCATCACGGTTTAAACACAGTGAGCAAATAAAGAGGCATTCATGTGCAGTCTGAGAGTGTTTCCACTGATAGACCTCAGGCCTGTCTCGAATCTCTCCCTTCATTTCAGCTGCTTTAACTCGTAAATCAATTCGAAGGAAAACAGAAGGAAAATTATGCTGGCAAAACACAAGTCCTCCTAATGTGGATGAAGGGCTGGTGGTTTCAGCAGTGGGATTTCTACGGGAGCTAAAGGGGGGTGGATGATCATTTTTGTGAATGGAGAAAGTAACACACAGTGGCCATTTTTGATCTTTGATCAGCTTATTAAACATTGTGTTTTATTATGTGTGTATGAATGAGTGAGTGCATGTATGTATGTTTCGTGGGGGAGGAGAGCATTAAACGTATTTTAACCTTCAGTCTCCTAACCCCCCAAGCGATGCTGTTGGGGCCACAGAACAGGGCAGTCTTTGTGTGGGGTGCGATCCCAACGCAGAAATCAAAGACTGCTGTTCCCGTACAAAAATAAACCCCCACACATCCATGTGCAAGAAAGAAAGAGAAATACTTGCATGTGAATGAAGTGTGAAAAAATGGAGGCAACAAGAACCATAGGTTTATACCTTTAAACCTGACTATAATTCAGCCCACCTTAACTTTAACCCTGGTTTACACATCAAAGAAAATCAAACACTGGTTTAAAAATTACATAGGCAAGTAAATAAGCATGAATTTTCTGTGAACTATACCTTTGTGCTTCTGTACAACGTCTTTGTTAAATAGAAGGTGAATTCTGAGCGTTCTGTAGTGTGCGTGTGCGATCGATTCTGTGGTTCATTCTGCTCCCCTGATACATTTAAATGCTTTCCAGTGGTTTAGATTAAAACTCTTTGATTTCCATCTGTTGCAGGTCTGGTTCATTATATACGTTCTCATTACACATCATATAGAACACACAACACCCACAACTACAAACTCAACATCGACACAAACACACAAGGAACAGCAGATGTGACACAAAAGCACATACAGAGGTGCTCAGGTCACCAACATGGGTTCAAATCTGGATTTTTGAAACTAAGCTAACCGTTTTATAACATTAAAACAACCTTAAAAGGTTGGGCAGTAGTTTGGATTGATAAAACCTCAAGAAACTACTGCAGAAGGTGCTGAAAAGTTTAACCTGTGCGATAATCCACCACAAATGGAGGAAAGATCAAACTCTTTTGGGAAGGGGAGAAAGAGAATAGCACTCCATATGTTTATGGTCTGTGTAAACCATTAACGGTCTCTGAACGTCCCCTTCTGAATGATCACTGTTACCATATTGTCATATAACCACCAGCACACCCGCCACTCTGAATAAAATAACTGCTTTAAACACATACTGTGTCTGAGTCTATGAAACATGAGAATGTCTGTAATTGTGACAAGGACAAATCTTCTATAATAAATAGAAAATGTAAACTTTTGTTGTTTAACAAAACAAATCCACAGGAGGCTACGCTATGATGTCATTTCCTGTTTTATATTCTTTTACAGTAATAAAAAATCATGGCAAACACTAGAATTTTTGCTTTTTAGAGTTTGCGACTACCTAGACTTTTAATGCAGACAACAATGTAGCAATACATCACTAAACCACGTACACTACGTGTGTGAATAAAGCTGAAATCTGTTCATGTGTGTGCTGCTGTCTGCCTGTATGCGTATCCCACCTTTCCATTCAGTACATTTGTTATGTTAAAATAAAGGCAGCGGTTCACCCCCCTCCTGTGCTGAAATTCCAACAAATTCTCAAATTGCACCCAAATTGAAAGCACATTGGTGAGCAGACGGCAATCTCTAATAAAATCTGGATAACTGACCGGCAGCGCAGCTAAAATAAACCTCATATAAATATCAGCGTTGTGGACCTCATCCGAACATACTGCATCCAGATGCATTTAACAGCATTTAAATGATCTGTAATGCATCTTAGATACATTTGATGTTATGATGTGTGTGCGTTATTTGGCGTATGAGTCAGCGCTTGTTTGTGGTGTGGCTGGGGGCGGGACACGTCTCTGCACTGCTCCTCTGTGTATAGGTTTAATGACACAGAAGAATGTTAATCAGACTTTATACAGTATAAACATCACAACATCTACACATTCATGGACTGTCACATTTGTAGACAGAAGGCACAAGAAACATGTAGCAGGCAGTGAGATGCAGTGTGTGTGTGTGTGTGTGAACCTAGGCCTGTTGTACAAGTGCTTTAGAAGTATGTGTGCTCATCTGCAATTGCACTTATTTATGGAAAGGGATGAGTTTTGTTTTAACGCCTGAGCCCCAAAGATCAAATTTAAAAAAAAGGATTCCTGGCAGGAATATGGTGCTACATATATGTACACATATTCCAAAACACTTTACAAATGGATGAAAACAAATGTGAACATATACAGTATAAACCACATTAGTGTCCACACAGGCAGGTAACAAACCCAAAACGCATCTCTCATATCATTTCATTTTTACTCAGGACGCCTTCCAAGCCAATACAAATGGTGCAGTGGAGGATTACGAATTATTTCTTCTGTTTCCAAAACACACAGTGGCTGAATCAAAGGAGTGGAAGGCAGATCCATAATGCCCGGCACGTAAGCTCTGGCTCGGTCCCGCGGCAACATCCCTAATGAAAACTCCAAAACAGAGTTCCTTTAAAACAAAAAATAACAACTGACAGCTCATAGACAGACTGGGTTCTGCCCTATGACTTACAATGGCTCTCTGTTATACTCTGAGCCTGCATGCAGGCCCACAGCCTGGCCACCAGCACAAAACTGTTGACACCCACGGAATAAAGTTCCCATTACCTCAGAGCAGAATCCATAACTGTTTTTTTGAGGACCGTTTTAAACCGCTTGGCCCTGTTGGGACTCCACCCACCTCAGAACTGAGCTGCTGTCATAATGTTTGGATGGGCCAGCTGCTTTTCCCATCCAAGCGGACTGCATCTAAACGTGACCCTTCGGAGAATGCGCAACCTTCACAAGCCTCTGTTTACGGACATGCGGCTGTGCCTATGGCTCTCATGCAAACAAAGCCTTGGAGCGATCAGGTCGAGAACTGCTTACAGCAAACACATTCCATAAAGTTTAGACTTTATCCGTGTGCAGATAGCCCTGACAGACGACACTGATGTATTCAAGTGGATGAGTGGACCACATTTTCTTCAAATCCAAAGGATCCCTGCCAAACACGCAGGCTATAGCATGAGAAAACCCTTGGAAGTGAAAGGGGGCAAGCTGCCTCTGTTGTAAATTAGGGATAAACTTTCTCGTGCAGTGTGTAGGCAGGGGCCTCGATGGCCAGTCTCCTGAGGCCATGCACCTGGGTTTCATCTCTCCAAGTCTGAGGCCGTAAGCACTCTAAGGGAGATGCTTTGAATGCAGTGCTTACTAAAATTCATAATCATCAAGACTGTGCCAGACCAAATGCGTTCAGTAAAACTCAAGCAGGTGGAGCGCAGAGACTTTCCGCTACTAAAGCCATTCAAGCTACAAGAGTTGAATAAAAACAAGCGTAATGCTAAAACTATTAAGAAGTTACGTATAAACTGTTGTTGTAAATTGGAGAGATGATCTCAGAGTGGCTGGGGCGACTGTGCCATGGCGTGGCAAAAACAACAACAGCAACCATGTGGAATAAACTTCTCAATGAATCTAGAACTTTTTGGCTCAGATTCTCACATGGATAGTCGTGTGTTTAACCGTTTCAATTACTTTCAACATTTTACTGTTGTGGTACAATTAATGAGAGCTTTTCTAAATAGTTTGGAAACAATTTATTGGTCAGTTGCTTGGCACCTCATAAATACCCACAAACAAATATAAACACTGTTCTTAAAAGTCTTTGGGGTGATTTTCATGGTGGTTTTGTTTTGAAGCCATTAAGGCAATCTGCCACCAGATAGTCAGACTGTTGCACGTGTTCTGCGCTTACTAATTCAAATGCCAGTTGCTTTGTAATGTTGATAATTTCATTCAAACATCTATGCAAGGATATATTTCCCTAATCTTTATTTGTTTACTCCTGAAAAAAACACCCTAAACTAACATAAACTAGGTTACCAGTCTTAGCAGATGAGCTCCCCATCTGACCAGTACCTAAAACAACTCTAAAAACCAGCCTAACTAGACTGCAGGGGCAGTTGAAACCAACCAAGATATTCTGACATCATGAAGATAGACTGACTAATATGGTAATGACGTTTTAAAATTCCATTGACATTCCATATCTGTAATAACAATCACCACTATGATGATGACTGAAAACGTAATGGACACATATTTTAGCTGATCTTAAAAGAAAACTGAGGGTTGTGAACTTACTTTCCCTGAGGTAATTGAGATGTGAGAGAAGGACCTCTGCGTTATAAACGCTGGTAAGTCGCAGGAAGTCCTCTTTGCTCATCTTGCAAAGCTCTTTTCCATCTGTGTTGTGGAACATGGCTGTGTCGATCTCCTGAAGGCCATACTCCTTAATGGCCCAATCTAACCATTGCCGCACATGGTCCGGAGACCAGAGAGAAGGGTCTGAAATGGCAAATGCAAAATAATGCCACAGATTAACCAGATATTAGTGAGATTTACAAATAACTTAATAGTTGAGGCGTGGGGAGAGCAGCAATTGTTTTTGTCTATTGAGCTTCAATGACAGAATGCAGGTATCATTGAAACCATTTTGCAAACTTTTATAGAGCAATATGGATTAAAAGTTTAATGCACTAATAAGAATTAGTGTAATTTTTGCAACATGACAACAAATAATATTGACAGTAATCAATGCATTATTACCTTTATTTGCATTATTTAGTTTTGGAAAACATGAATTTTCTAGAGCTGTTATGTTAAAAATCATGAAGTAAATAAAATATATTATTACTGAATAATAATGATGCACAGTCTCTATGCACTTCTGTATACTTGGCTTATTTCTGAAATTCATAATTTAAAATTAAGCTGTCTGCTTAAATGCTGTATCTTTAATGCATCTTATAGCTGTGTGTTAAATATAATTTTTTTTCCATTGTCATTTACAAAAAAAAATAACAGTGCATACCTGCTGGGACAATAACTCTCCTCTCATTGGTTGTCATGTTTGGGGGTGGAGCATTCTTATCATCCATATATCCAGTATAATTCATCTGAGATGCATCAGTCCCACCCACCATCTTATTGCATTTAGCCACACTACAATCTACTGGGGACTCTCTGCTAGACAGCCAGAAAAAAAAGAATGAAAGGGTCAGAGAAAATAAGAGATAAATATAGTCAAGCTTGCACCACTAACGCTTATTTCAGAAAGAACAATAATAGCAAATGCTGAATAAATCATGGCAGCATATGATCACTGAAAAAAGACTTTTAAATGCCATTGCCTGTTTTTTAAGTAATGTAAAAAGCACATTTTATCCAGAAACGTTTTTAGCTATTATGAAAACTGAATTACATTGAATCTACATGTTAGAAAACAACATTCATAAAGGTTTCCAACAGAATTAGCCGAACAAAAACATCAAACTGAATGTTGTTGAATTGTTAAGGGTGTGAACTCACTACACGTATTGTAGCATGAATTCACTTTATGAATAAGACCTTACGTATGAGACAAAAGTCATTGATATTGATCATTGATATTGTCAATGATATGATTTTAGTCAAGGAACATTCAAACTGACCAAACCAAACTGTGCTTCTGTCTGTAAACAACTACACCATGTTGCATGGATCTTTTTAACTGTACTGTACCTGGATCCGTTGATGTGGTCGTATTCCCGTTTGACATTAACTCGGGCAGGCTGGTTGAGCCACTCTTGAGGAGGGAGAGGGTTGATCTTGTGGGCTTGTCCGTAGTCCTGCGCGCCGGACGCGGTCATGTCTGTCTTAGTTAATGGAGCGGCAGCAGCGTAAGGGGGTTCGAACAGAGACTGGTCTTCGCTCACTACTGACAGTGCCTCCTGCAGAGCCACAGGGCAGAAACTATATTAGGCTTCTCATTACAGCACAGAGAAACTGACTCATTTCAGTACATCACATGTAATCAATACTAAGCACACAAAGTTTTAAATGGTCTTGTCTCTCTCTAAATGGCAGATCATTTGTCGATGTGGGTGCAAACGGGGCAGTGCGACTGATTGCTTGTACATGACCACACTATTGCCATGGAAATATCAAAAACGGCTTGGAATCAACAAAGACAATGCAGTCTCAACCCGTTTCACTTAATCTGACATATTTACGAGTGAAACAGGATATGCAGCAAGTCAAATCTATGGCAGGATGTGAAAACTGGCTTTACAACAGAATGGAGACAGGTAGTTAAAGGGGAGGGCCTTAAAAGTAAAGGGGTGTTGTTGCAGAGAACACTGTTGTTATTGCAGATTGACAAGATAAAGAAACACTTTTGTAATAATGTGTGCCACTGAATCATGCACAATAAAACCAGGAACATGAATTGGTAAATTACATAAATTAAATTTGGATTTAATGTTGATTCAATGATAATGTAGCATGAAGGAAAATAAATGTTCAACAATATCCCTCAGGGGAACCATAAACATCTAAACACAACCATTGTGATATTTTAATACTGGTTATTGTTAGATAACTTAATGTCTTTTGAAACAAATATAAAAATCTTTGTCTTGACTTGTGTGAGACAGAACAGAGGCACAGACATCTGTCCAAGGTCACTTCTACATTAGCTCTCATTGCAAGCACTCAGCTGGGGTGATGTAGTTTTATTAAAGAAAACAAACGCAGCAGACAGGCCCCTCTGGAGAGAGCAACGTCTACACGTGCATGTGATCGTCTCCATGCATGTACTGCGGCCCATTCACTGCTGAAAGAATTTTATTCAAATCTATCTTTCAGTAGTTCACAGTCACCTCATTTCCTGGTGTTTCTCTGTTATGTTATAAACACATGTAAAACTATGTCGGCTGACATTTATAGCCAATACTCAGTTACACACAGTAGACTCACTATTTAAATACACAGAAACTTACAGTGAATTCAATGTATACATTTTTTATCAGTACTTGCATTCCCTGGAATTGAACCCACAACCTTTGCGCTGCTAACACAATGCTTTACCAGTTGAGCTACAGGAATACTAAGTCAAACAAATAAATAATATATTAAACAAATTATTATAAAAATAAATAACTCAGAGTAAGATGACTCGCATTGTCAGGGGTGATTATAAAGATTTTATGGCTTTAATACCAACAGGGTCATACCAAACACAGATGGAGGGGTGCTTATAAAGAAGGGGTTCCCCTCTTCCCCTCCCTGTACTTATTTGCTATTCAATAATGCCATCTTGACACCCTATATTGCTATTAAAACTGTAATGCTGTCATTTAATGCAGCTCATAATTAAAAGGAAAACTTGAGACACTCTACCAACACTTAGCTGGCCTTTTCTCCTCTATGGTTTTCAAACTTTTTGTGACAGCCGTCATCAATTTGATCAGTGCGTTGTGGGCAGTATCAGGCGGCTCAATGCAGCAGGGCTGTGGCATGATAAGTATGGCAGAGTCGAGGAATGCCTACATTTTGCCAGATAAGGCCAGAACTGCTATTATGACTGTTACACATTACTAACACGCAGACATATCAGCCTACACCATATAATTCATGATTGGCAGTCAGTCTTTCCCAAGATTACAGAGGGTTGCAAAAATAGGAAAATCTAATTCCACGCTCACACTTGCGCACATCCACGTAGAGGCGGCCCTGTCAAAATGCGAAATCGCTTAAATTTAGCAATGGTCGGGGTGAAAGCGCAGAGCTGAGCTTCTTGTTACAATGAGGTTAAAATACTCACAAAAGGTGCCATTTTCCTCAAGCCATAAATTGGCCATGGCTTCATGGCTCACTTCAACAGAACAGAACCGCAGACATACATAGGTTTGCTTCTGTAGATTTATGAAGAGTTACCAACAACATCTTTGCACATGCAGCTGATATTACATGAATAATGCTGTTTTAATGCCACCATACATTATAAAGTCTGACTAGAAAAAGCAATCAGATTTTATTAGAAGAAACCCAACAATATTGCTACTTCAACTTCAATGACTGAAATACACGCTATTGTCTGTCCTGCAGAAGATACATTGTTAAATGTGGATGCACAGATCCCATTTAAAGCACAAAGTCAAAGCGTACTTTATTGTCATTCCAGCCACACCACAAATAGTGTACAGCACAACAAGATTGTGTTTTTCTGAGCTCAATGCTTAATGTGCAAGGTAAGTACAGGGACAAGTGCTATTTTATACAGAGGGCATTCCTGTCTTTTGTTTTCGAGAGGAAAAGGAAACCTGACAGGAAAACAGATTGTGTGGAACAGGAAATACCCATGGATTGAAACCCCTCCCTTTCCTACACCTTCATTGTGAAGTACAGTTAAAAATCAGAGAATTATCCATTATCCAAATTCCAAAGGAATAACTAGGCATAATAGGAATAAATTCTTCTGTATTAATAATAGTTAATACAAATAAACTTTGTAGAGTACATTTAATTTTGCATTATTATTATTATTA
>JBAJNP010002353.1:0-49127 GCA_036877545.1 Yasuhikotakia modesta
ACACACACACACACCTTAACCACAGTTTTTAAAAGATTGTGGTACATATAAAAACAAGACAAAAAGCAGGCAATATAAACAATGTGGCACCTTCTGTCTCATGCTTTTAAGACGCAAAATAGTTTAAAAATGTATACACACCCTTTTGAATCTATTAAATTTTAAATGGGCTGGCTGCAAGCTGTTGTGTATGAGAAAACGCACACACACACACTGCATTCTTTTCACCAGTGTGTCTTTTGTGTTTTCATCTGGTTAGTAACAGAGTAGAATAATGTTTGTAAAGGGCTTGTAATAAATAATGCACAAACTCTGACCATTATAAACCAAAATGCACAAGCTCAGCTCTGACACAAAAACACACACCGTGTTTCATCTGTACACTTTGTACACTTGCCATCTTTACATATGTCACTAGGTTAAGTGGAGAGTTTAATAAATAAGATAAAATAAGCTGCGATTCGGTTCAGTGCATGTTTGCATTTGTCACCGTCTGAACTGTGTAAGCTGTGCTTCGGCATTTTCACCATAAGAGGGCAACAGTGGATCATAAAACAGTTTTCCAGGGAATCTGATCGTAATGTCCACAATGTTTGTTTAGTGTTTTCTTGTTGGGGGTGGAGCTGTTTTCTAAGTTACCCAGCAGATGGCAGCAGTAGCTTTACAAAAACCATTTGAACCATTTGGCTTGACGGTCGAAATGTATTCCGTCCGATTCTTTCGCTCAGACTTACAGCATCACTTTCTGTTCCTTTAGTTTGTGAGGGCAAGATGTGTTTAAGAAATAAATGTTTATGGCTTATTTGTTCCGAGTAACGTCATGTGTGTGTCTGCTCTCTGTGTTCAGGTTGTTTATCCTGGGCTCGTATGAAAGGGAGACGTACGTTCACTGCACTATAGAGCTGAGCGCCAGCGAGTGGAAGGAAAAGACTCGTAGCTCCATCAAAGAGGTGCTGCCGCCTGTGTGAACCCTCACGTTTCATGCACACATACACGCTTGATCCTATCATACATATTAATAAACTGTTATGCAAGCTGTGTAGAATTGACATGATAATACATGACATTGTCTTTGGTTTTGTGAGAGTTAGTCTTTCTGTGAAGAGCCCCTTATAAAATGTAATTAGCAGTTTATGTGGGTTATATGTTAGTTAGTTTAACATCAAATGTATGTTTCATTTCTTGTGTCACTGCTTGGTTTTTTGTCTGTCTATAATCGATTTCTTCCTGTTTTTTGGAGAAAGGACAGCCTGTAAACTTTCAAATGCAGAATAATGATATTTGCATAATCTGTTTCTGTTTACAAGAGAGTAACCAATCCAGAGGAGATGTCATCTTAGCAGAAAATGTCCATTTAAATTGCTCTCTTGTAGTTATTCTATTTTGTCTCTCCTCTTCTTAACTTTCCAGCAGCAACAGACAGAGGATGAATGGAGCATAGCCTCACATTTTTTCTCACAGAAGGTTTATGCATCACCAATTCTTATTTATCTCACAACCTGTTTGATCATTTGCACAGATTTTTGATTATCAGGTTATTTTTTTGCTGTCGTATTGCATAAATTGAATGAAACATTTTCTAATAAGTTTACCACGCTAAATTTTAAGTTACTACGTATTTAATAGTAGAAATTTGCAAAGCAGAACAAAACTTCCTGTGGCTATTGAGGGCCAGCGATTAATAATTCTAGTATTACAGTCCATGTGTAATTGTCCATATCATTTGAAAGTAAATTCTAAAAGAGATATTTTCCTTTGCCTTGAAGTTGGAAGCAAGTATATGTTAAAAATATACCTGTGATGATCAGCTGAACAGAATCATTGTCTTTCTGTATCTGTGTGAGGCTATAGGCTCTTGTTGATTAGGAAGCACATTGTGTGTGTGCGATCGGTGGAACAGGCATGTGTCAGTACTAACACAGCATGTGTTTATGTGCTTGAGGATTCTACATTCAGTAAAGAAATCTAGTATATAGCATTAAACAATACTATAACATAAATGCAGGGTCTGGTTAAATCTGTTGCAGATTGAGAGTGTGTGTGCGTGTGTGTGTGTGTGTGTGCGTGCGCGTGCATGCAGTAGCATGTGTTTGTGGGACTGTTCACACATGCAGGCATGTGAAGTATGAAATTGTGCATGAAGATGCACATTGGCCGTGTGTATGTTCTTTACATTTATCAGCTTCTCTCAGACTCTCAGAGTCTGAGACCTCTGCTGGGATTCAAACACAGGATTAGTACTGATATCATCTGGTAAAGGTCATTGTCTCTGTCTGTCTTTTTTCCATCTCTCTCTTTCTCTTTATTGTCTTCCTTGCTCTATTAGATATCCCCAATGCAAGATTTTTATGCAAAGAGGTACCATGGTATAGTAACACCTTAGAAACTACAATAAACTAGCAATAGCGCAAACTAGCAATTCAGTACACTGAAACTGCTATAGAGATTGATTGATTTCCTAAAGGAAAAGTTAATTAATCGGTTTGGATAATTAGGCTGGTTTCCGTTTCAACGGGCCCTGATAGAATTTTCACATGAATTCTTGAAACATGATTTTAAAAATTAAATTATGTGTCTGGCACTAGTCATGGTACTTCACATATTCCAACGGTGCATTACCATGGTACTTTTTCGCTAGTGCAAGCACCATGCTGAGAGTTGCATTACTCTTTGCACGCCTTGTACAAACAGAAGTATTTGTATGCATGCTGGGAATTGAACCTTAGCATGTGTTCGCAGTCTGTGCCCCTGGAGCAAAAATTTAGCACTGTTATCAGTAATAACTGCGTGATACTGAGCCTCTGTGGTCTTTTCATTTGTTCTTATCTCCTGCTGTTCCAGCCGTTCTCTTCATCGACCTGCACGGCCCAGCAGTCATACATCTACCGATGTCCATTTCCAGCCCTCTTCAATGTATGTGGCTAGCTAGAGATGTGTGTCTCAACACTGATCTGGGGTCAGTGCAGGGGAGGTCAGGCTGGGATAGATGGCCTGGAAATGAGTCATTAATGCAGTGAATGTTTTTGCATAGAATCAATATGCGCAGACAAGAATGTCATCACGAAAATACTTCACACAATAGTTCCCTCAGAGTTCTCTCACTCTGAAAAATGATGGCAATTGATAAATTTAAGAGCCTGTTGTTAATGGTTTTTTAGAAGGTTGTGACATTGTTTGAAATATATACATCATTTTAGTGAGATTAGTGACTTTCATCATTTTTTTTACTTTCAGACTGAATGAAACGCATTTCTATTTAAGTTTTATTCATCTTGGCTTACTCAGATGAAAACATCTCTCATTATGACTCAGAGTTAGTGGTTTCAGTTTTTTGTTTCAGGTGGTTAATGGTTGTGTGCATGACGGAACGTCTGATGGTTGTATTATCATTGCGTTACAGATTTTACCCTTACTAACATCACAACACTAAGTGTTATTGCTATATAAGCCTGCATCACCAGAATAATCCCTGAACTCCTCCTGAAAGCAGGACTCTGATTGGACGGTTCAGTTTGACGCATGTAATTATGCAAACAGGGTTTCAACAGCTTTTGAAAGATGAGGCAGGTCATGACACATGATAGAAAAGTCATAATGGGTTCTTAAAACCGGTAACCATGCATGATTTTTTTTAATTAAGCAGTATTTTGGATTTCTAGTTACACCCTGAAGCATACATAAACATGCACACTAAAAATTACAATCACTCAAAAGTGACAATCTAATTTCTGTGTGCCACAGAAAAGTCACACACTGTGAATGACGACAGAACTGTCCATTTAGTAACAGAATTTTTAAGGAGCTTTAAATGGTCATTTATTTAATTGCCATTGTTATTTAAAAGCAGCCATTTTGTATTACAGTATTAGGTATAAGGTATTACCAGTCCTGTTAGCCAGTTGTGCGTCAACAGTAGAATTTTGAGTCCATTGACTTTTGATCCCCCAGCAGAGTGTATAGGGCTGAGTGACTGTATCTTTGTTCTGAAGAGTGTATTGCCTGCTGTTAGCTGGTGTATTTTTAGTTGATGATTGCTTGTTCTGTGGTGTCTGACAAGTCGGTTGCTTTTTTTCCATGTTGTTATGTGATGCAGGCTGAAGAGATTTCATAGTCCGATTTCCTAGAAATGTAAGTTTGGCTTCATTTGCTGTAAATGCAGGATTGTGTTGTTTCAAACAGAGACGCAGATAAAGAGGCAAACGTCTGCAGTTTTTAAGAGTCTGAACAACCAAACAAATGGTTTTTGTAAACAGTTTGACCATTAATTGCTTGCAGTCAAATTGGGGTCAGTCATTTCAGCGGTTTACACTTTATTCACAGTCGATGGACATTTGAAGTTAAATGTCACCTGTTGAATACAAACAGCTACTGTGGAGAGTTATAAAGCAGTGAATCTTGTGACAGCATCACAGCTGCCGAACGCTTGAGATGAGGCCATTTGAAACTCCGCTTTTTAAACTACGAGAATTAAAAATGACAAATGCCAGAGTGATAGGAGTGACGGTTTTCAGCATGTTAGATGGCCTTTGAGTGCTGATATGACAGACTCTTCATTTTCTTTTCTACCTGCCCCTCTCATGCGCGTGGGGGTTAAGCTGGAGGCGGGGCCGTGCAGATTCCCAACGCGTGAATAACAATAAATGCTTTAAACGGAGCCGGCTTGGACCGACCGCTATGAACGATTGCAAATGAGAGGGATGAGAAGGGTCTCGGTTTTTTGAATATCCCCGTCGTCATAAC
Source organism: Yasuhikotakia modesta (assembly GCA_036877545.1). Taxonomy (NCBI): domain Eukaryota; kingdom Metazoa; phylum Chordata; class Actinopteri; order Cypriniformes; family Botiidae; genus Yasuhikotakia; species Yasuhikotakia modesta. Next base: position 4,741 of record JBAJNP010002353.1, read on the forward strand.
AACCCCCCCTTTTGTTCTGCGCTATCTGAAAAGCCCCTTCCTGTCACAAAACATGAAAATTCAACCGGTCGGTGATGCATTCATCTCAGCTTTGAACAAGTGCAAATGAGAGCTTTTCCTACGTGCGTCTGTGAACAGAAAACATTGACAAACAATTAGTGCAACTTGCACTAATTGCACGACGATTTCTATAAGAAATAAAGCTTTTTGTATTCTTTATTCAAACGTATTACAATGTTCCAACATTTGCCAGCAGTTTTGCAATGTATGCAGTTTCTGTGTTTTTAATATTTAATCATCTTACTTAGACTCAAACCTTGGACAAAGTAGATAAACATGTAATTGTCACCCGTTATGTTTGCGTAAGTTTTGTTTATTTGGATAGAATAATAGATGGAGGTACTGGAAAATAGCACAGGTGATTGAACAGGTGTAGTCGAAACGCCATCAAATATTATGTCACACGTGAGTCAAACCATATATCTTAATAACATACAATAATACGCTGCTGCGTATTATATTTTTTCCTTTTGAATTGGAGATACTTTATAGTATAACATTTGTATTGTTTAATATTTAACACCACAGCTGATGGAAGAATTTAGCATAAATGTTTCTCGATTCATCAGGGCATTTATAAATCTGGTTTGATATAAAATAAATTAAGAAACCTTACATATGTTATTAGTGTTATTAGGTATTAATGTTTTTGATAAAGAAGTAACATTTACACATGCCTTACACCTCTGTTACCTTTTTTCCACCTTTCTTTGAAATAGATAATTAATCGACAGGCTTTCATACGTGTGTGTGTGTGTGTGTATACCTGCCTTGCGGGGACTGCTACCCTATTACCCCAACACTAATCTCTCTGACATGTGCCCGATGATTCGATTACTGACCATTGCTCTGACGGCTCTCGCTAGTACATCCGGTTCCTGAACTCAGCCATTGTGCGTGTGTAATTGTGCTGAACTCTGCATTGTGTGTTTGCCAGGAAATAAAGGGAAATAAAGATTTAGCTTTTGTTAACATATGGGTATGGAAAGAGTTTAATGCATTTGTGAGATATAATAATGACTTGTAGTGCTATTTAAAACATACAGCAATATGTTTGTTGTACTAGAACACGTTTGTATGCAAAAAAATTAAATAGTTAAATATTCAATGTATTGGGAAGAAAAGTTAAGATACTGCCCATGTAAAGTTGCTTGTAAAGGCTGTAAAGTTGCCCAAGGCTGCTGCCTCAGTCTATACTGTTTGTTCTCAAAGTCAGTCAAACCCAATTACAGTTGTTAAATCATTGTTTGACGATGGATCTCTTACCCGAACAGCTTCTTCTTTCAACATAAAGCACACAGTAAACCTGCTGTTCCTTCATTGTTGATTCTGTTTTTCATCACACGATCATCTATAGCACGTGTTTGCATTGCCATGGCCTCTGGACTGCTGTGTATTTGATCTGGAAGCCACAGGTGTGATCTGGATAATCACACTCATAGATTCAACTAGTTGCGCTTTGTCTTAGGAAAAGAGCTTTTGTAGATAGTGTGTTATTTGTGTACAGCTAGTCTCTAACTTCTATTTTTAGCATTAGTCTAAAATGGTTGCAGTTCTTTAATACGGTGGTCTTAACAATATGTTTTCCAGAAGTTAAGAGTAATTTGACAAAATTTACAGACAAATCTTGGAAAAAAATCTAAAGGCTACTTGGAGACTCCAAAAGGACACAAATGATTAATGGTTGTAGCTTTGCTGTTGTAAAATGTTGTTCATTAAAATATTCTAATAATATAGTGTTGTAAAGATAAAGTTTTATTTCTGATTTAAAACAGAGGCATTACATATGAAAACACAGATGAGTCACTTTAGAGGGTTGGATATAGGGGGGGTTGTGAGATTTATGAGCCAGTTTGTAGGTGTTATAAAATGGATAGAAGGAAAAATGGAGGTAGAGAGAGAGAGATGAAAAGTGGGCGGTTTGGCTAAACACAGTCACACACCTGCAGCAACAGGTGTAGACACAAGGCAACTGTCCCCTGTGTACAATAGCTTCAATAGGCATCTGTCAATAGTCACACTGACACATGTAACCATATGTCAGTGCACACACACACACACTCTGTTCCACCCGTGTACATAATAACACCTGCATGAAAAACCCTCATATAAACTTCTTTGAAATCTTCAGTTTACTTTACACATGCATCAATATGCGCTGAATCTGATGCCTATGTGGAAAATGTATGTTTTGTGACATGTTTGTTTTCTCTAGGCAGTTTTTCATCTATCTGTCTCTTTGAGAGCACATGACCGTCTGACGTCCTCTGCAAACAGAGGCTACGTGAAGTTGACCAAGCAAACTTGCTTGTACATTTTGGTTTATATACGGTGGTCTGAATTGAGTTTCAAACTCTTTCAAAGTGAGTTTAAGTGTGAAAGGTCTGTTTGTGAGGCAGCAACTTTTTCTACAAAATCAGTTTGGTCAGCGCAGAGTTGAAAAGTTGAGGTTTCTTGGAGATAACTTTGATAAATGCAATTTACAGTTAGTTAAAACAGTGTTTTAGACTAGTTTTTTAACATCCGTGTTGAATGAATGCATTGGTATGTGGGCGTCTGTCTGTTTGAATTCTGACATTTATGTGTAATCAATGAAATTGATGTGTAAATGTCTCACAGAGCTCCAGTGTTTGTTTGAGGTTAAAGCTGTGTTAGATTTCTTTGATACTCTGTGTGAGACTGAGTGTATGTGTCAACCTTGTGTTGATGAGGTGAGACAGACAACAAATTGACACATGAGAAACATCCTCACGTACCAGTCAGACCAACAACAGTCCGTTTACCTGCACTCAACACAAAGTTAACACACACTAAGTGTGTGTGTGTGTGTTCCTCCTGCTGTGTCGTTCTATGGTTGTGTAATTACCCCTCAGACGCCACGGCTACAGAAATCGCCTGTAATTGCCGCTCAATGTCGCTGCTTGCTTCCTGTGTCAGAAAAATCTATTCTTCTCTCTTTCATTTTGTCTGTCTCATCCTTGTGTTATCTTGTTTGTTGGTACAAGTGCAAAAACAATTTCAGTTTTTTTTTTGTGCATGTTCTTATTATAGTTTTCCACTGTAATTTGAGTGTTGATTCATTTTCATTTAATTTATTACGATGAAGATGGTTGTTGCACAACGCTCATTTTTTAAATGCAGTTTAGGCATTGATAATTTGGTGGGTTTTTGGTCTAGCGTTTGTGGACATCTGTGCGCTTATGTGCACCTTGATGACTTTTATTAGATAAATGGATTTAAAAATGTTTTCCTGACCAACAGACCAATAATATATATTATAGAAGTTATAAAGTTTTAGCGCTTATAGACACTTAGACATGCCCCGTCTGTTTCAACAGGAAGTATGTCAGCACAGGAAAGTAAACTCTGCTTGTCCAGTGATTTTACACAGCCTCAAGTCAATGACTCATGTGACATAGAAGCAAGGTTTGAGATTGAGGTACAACGTGTACCTGCACCAGACGACTTTGATGCTAAACTGATGTTAGAATGAGCTGTAATTGTTAGTGCTTGTTAAAGTCAACATCAGATGAAAGGCTTTCCTGGATCACAGCCTCTTTTCACCATCCAAACAATCGTGACTTGTTTTGTGTGGCTGCCGTATATGTTTCAGTAAATGACCTTATTTGACCCAATACATCAATTCATTCAGGCCCCCATAGGTGGTAAATCAGGAGTTTCTCACATAGATTTGTAGTAGCTGTTTTACCTCTCTGTCGCCATCTCTGTTCAACAAATCAAATTGCAGGTCACTTTGTAAAAAACTATAGAAATCAATTATGTTATTGTTTTTACTAGTATTATTATTTGGGTAAAGGAAGGAGACAGTGTTAAATTATTTATGCGCTCAGTAACTAATGTTGTTTTAGTTTTAACCCAAAAAAGTTAGGGATTGCAGCTTATATATATGGTTTATATATATATATGTGGATGGTTTTGGCAAATGTTGTGCTGTTTGTCTCGGTGTGGTTGTGTACACCCTCTTTTCTTCACATGGCCACCTGAGCAAAATTTGTTTTTGGTTTTGCCCTAAGGCAAATAATATTTTTGTGATGTCAGCTTGACAGCTTTGGAACATTGAATATTCCTTTCATACATTTTTGAACTATTAAAGCAATAAGCCAATAGCCCACAGGTACAAAACTGCATGACACTATTTGCAATGTGACAAACAGTTTCAAGTGCCATATTGTTTTTTTAATGGAAACTGTGTTATAGTAAAATGTTGTTTTAAGTAGTGAAATCTGTTAAATCTTTCAATAAATTTAAAAAACCTTTATTTTTTAAAATCGCTTTGGATAAAAGCGTCTGCTAAATGAAAACCTTTAAATAAAGGTAATATATAGGTACTATATATACAAGTAATATAGGTAACTGTATACTGATTCCAGTTGCCAAATAACACATCAATATTATATAACGAATTGAACTGTGGTCATGCATGTACCTATAGTGCCATTATACAATTGCTTTAAACGCAGCTCAGCAATCAGAATGTAGTTTAGTTGTATTTATATTTTTATTGGATTACACTTGATTTGACTGTTTATTGAAGTCTATGAACTTTCTGAGAATTCTAGAATGTTCCTGTAGACAGTAAGTCATTGGTCAGAACTGGGTAAGTCTTCTGCTTGCTAGCTTGAGTAGATTGTCTGTTTCTTCATGCCGTGTTTAACTCGATCAGTGCCCTTCTCAAGGGTTATAACAAATGACAGCAGCAAAATTACAGTCATCCATCTTGGCAGTGTGGATCTGCATCCTGTCTTTCTTGCCCACCCCCAACACAAATAGAGAGAGAAACCAAGTGGAAACACAGAGGATATCGTGAAAAGATCAGCTCATATTTCTTCTTCAACAACTCTGAGAGTAATAAAAACCTATTTCAGTGTCTAGATGTTGTTGTTCTTGGTGAATGTCATGGAATCTCCTCGTATCATCGCTGATGGTTTTTGTATGTGTCTGAGTTCATGTTGGGCTGTATGGTGGCGCCGGTTACAGGTGGAACTGCAGGTGGATATTGCGTTGCAGGCAGCCCAGAAACTGCAGCTGCTATTTTGTCACACGGTTTGCAGTAAAATTAACAGTAATTGCCGACCACCCCTGCCTTCATTTCAAAGAGCATCATTGTTCTATCACCATGAAAATTGGTGGATGTGATGGGAAGAGAGAGTTTCGCATGGGAGGTGAAGGCTGTCTTGTTCTCTTCATAATGTAGATTGTCCTCCCTAATTATAAACTGCTAGTGCTGTCAAAAGATGAGCTTTTAAAACTTGTCTTGACTTAAACGCTGCTGTTCCTCTCAGCTAGTAAATTTTTCAGAAGACAAAAGCCTTTCCTAACTTTTATCTGCCTTCAAAACAGTCTTTTATGACCTGAATTCCAGCGTTCTTTTTACACCTGCAAAAATAATCACAATAATATCACAATGTTAAGATAAATAAACCTGCTTAATTTTTTGAGCCAATCTAACATTGTTTCCTCTGTGTGTGTGTGTGTGTGTGTAGACAGAGGTGATTAAAGGACCGTCTGGCAGTGTGGGAATGACATTCAGACATGTTCCAGCTAGTGATGGTGACACAGTACATGTGAGCATAGAGACGGTCACTCCAAACTCTCCAGCTGCCCTGGCGGACTTACAGAGGGGAGATCGCCTCATTGCTATTGGAGGTCAGAGATGCTAATTTTCACACAGATTTACTCTGTTCTTACTCTTAAAATAGGGTTTTTACAATGTCTGATTAAAAACAATACAGTAACAAAAATTATATATATATATGAAATACATTTTGTATTATTATATAAAGATTATAGTCAATTACAAATTGCAAGGTAGTTGATATTTACTGTTGAAAACAAAACTGAGGCAAGTGGCATTAAACATGTTTTACATCTGTATGTTTGCACAGGAGTCAAAGTGACGTCCTCTGTTCAAGTGCCGAAGCTGCTTAAGCAAGCTGGAGAAAGAGTGATAGTCCTGTATGAGAGGCCAGTCCGCCACCAGGTGCCTGCTGTGGGCTTGGGGCCACTTCAAGAAACCCTGGGCCCCATGGAGGAACCCAGTTATCTTCCTCACCCTGGGGGTTATGAGGAAGACCCAGCCCCAATAACCACCATGGATATAACTGATACCAGAGACAATGATTCTGAGTTTGAGGAACTGATTGTGGAGTCCAAACCAACCGGAGCTCCAGAAATTAAGGAGGATTTCCTGCTCTCTGTAAACCAAAGCCCCAAAAAGGCTGTGGCCAACCTGGCTAAGCCCCTTGGATCCATCTCACCAATTCTCAACCGCAGACTTAACCTTCCATCTCCACTCAAGCCCCAACCCAAAGAATCACCAAAGCCACCTCCTCACAAGACTGCTGAACCATCTGAGCAGCCTCAGAGACCAACAGCGTCCCCTCCTCCACCTCCTGCACGACCTCCTGTCCCTCCCCGGCCCCATATTAAGGTTACATCCACCTCCTCAGAAACCCAAAATCTGGTGGAAGGCAATGGGCCTGCAGTTGAAAAGAGTCCAGAGAAAATGCAACCTAATGCTTGTAATGGGGACAAACCTGCTGAGAAAATCCCAGCTAAATTACCAGATCTGAAGCCTGTGAGTAAACACCCAGAGCCCACTGAGGAAAACCCAAGTACCCCAGCCACCAACAAGCAAGATTCAGCCAAAGACAAGATATCTGAGAGCTCCTCCATCACTAGGGACAGTCTTGATGATCAGAGTTCTTGGGAATCACCTGAGACCATGTACCGCAACAGATCTGCTCGGTGGAGCAAAGCTTCTAATGTTTTTGAGGTGGAAAGCAACCACAAATTCCTTAATGTAGCACTTTGGTGCAAGGACCCCTTCAGGCTTGGTAGTCTGTTGTGCTTGGGGCATGTCAGCTTGCGCTTGGAGCACATAGCAATGGAATGTCTGTCTACATCATCGGCTGAGTATCAGAGCACCTTCCGTATATGTGCCCCTGAACCGAGGGCCAGCGTCAGCCGTACCGCTTTGCGCAGCCTGAGCACTCACAAAGGTTTCAACGAGAAACTGTGCTATGGAGACGTCACGCTCAACTTTGTCTACCTTGGTGATGGAGAGTCAGATTTTTCCAGTGCACTGACAGAACGTGAGCGAGAGGGGAGTCTTCAAGAAGAAGAAATAAAAGACAGGGAAAAGGAACGAGAGCAGGTGCTGATGGTCACCAGAGATGAGCAGAGTTACAGCAGCATGCAGTTCGGTGAGATGAGGCACAATTTTCAAGACACTCAGTTCCAGAATCCCACTTGGTGTGAGTATTGCAAGAAGAAGGTGTGGACCAAGGCTGCTTCACAGTGCATGACCTGTGCTTATGTCTGTCATAAGAAGTGTCAGGAGAAGTGTCTAACTGAGCACCCTTACTGTGTAGCAGCCTCAGACCGACGTGGTGCAGACCCTGAGGCAAAATCCACAATCAACCGTGCTACTACAGGCCTCACACGTCACATCATTAACACTAGCTCTCGTCTCCTCAATCTGAGGCAGGTGCCTAAAGCAAGACTTGCAGAACAGGTGGCAGATATGGGACCAGGGGTGGTAGAGCCTTCTCCAAAGCATACACCTAACACTTCTGACAATGAGAGCAGCGATACTGAGACCTATACTGGGGCGAGTCCTTCCAGACAACCATCTGGAGGCAGTGGCTCAAAACTGGTGCGCAAGGAAGGTGGACTGGACGACAGCGTGTTTATTGCTGTTAAAGAGATCGGTCGAGATCTTTACCGTGGCCTCCCCACAGATGAACGCTCACAGAAACTGGAGCTTATGTTGGACAAGTTGCAGCAGGAAATCGACCAAGAGCTGGAGCATAACAACTCTCTGATGGTGGAAGAAAGAGATACGATTGACGCCCGACGCAAAGCCCTTATCTCTACAGCTCTGGCCAAGTCTGGAGAACGACTCCAGGCTTTGACTCTGCTTATGATTCACTACCGTGCTGGCATTGAAGACCTAGAATCTGTAGAAAGCACCTCACCATCCGAGCAGCATGGCTTCCCAAAGGCAAAAGCTGAAGGTCTGGAGGAGGCTCTGATGGGCACAGAAGTGTACGACAGTGACATTTGCAGTCCAGTTGATGTTCAGTCGCTGGATGAGATAACAGAGGAACAGATCTGTGTTGAGGCATTACCGTAAAGATGGCAATGGAAATCAAGGGCTTGAGACTCCAGAGGACTTTTCTCATGTGTGACAGATTAAGACTGACCTGTGAACATCACACAGGTGAATGTGAGGTTTGCAAGGTATTCCTGGACATTTACCACAATATTGTTAAAATGTGCTTGTGTGTCATTTGGGGAAGTTTGTGAGAGTGTTAGTAGTTTACCAATGTTTTTTTACTTTCATTTTTAAAATAAAAAACATTTTCATACCATTGCTCCCTTACTAACTACTGAGAAGGACTAAACCTTACATTTGTAGACTTTAAACAGTATTACAAAAACCATGAAATTTGGTTCATGTCCATCTAAGGTCCCATAGTGTGAACAAGCAGATTTACCTGCCTGCCTTAAAAGGAGCAGTACAGTTCATAATTTTTAAAAGATGAGTTTAAAGCAAAAATGTGCTTGACAAAATATAAATCTTTTAATTCAACCAAATGTATGCATCACTAGAGACTAAATCATATCAGGTTGTGCTGTTGGTGACATTTCTGTTTGGAAATACACCCTAACTATTTTTTTAGTTTAAAGCCCTTTTGCCTTAGATTATATCCAGTACAAAAATTAGGATTATATCCTGAAAAGCAGTCCATAAAACACAATGAAAAATGTCATTTTTTCCTGTCAGTCTCAATATTGATTCTAAACCAACATTTCTCCTAAAATAAGGCACCTTTTGTCATGTAACCGTTTGACTGTTCTTGAAAAGTCATTTCTTTTATTTCATTCATGTTGTTTTGTTTTTAAACATTTAAATATTGAGAGGGAATCCTCATAGGACAGATCATCTTGGTGGCATAATATTTTTGGGGACCATTCTTTATGCATTTAATTTATATTTGTCAAACTAAGCCATTGACATCACTGTTTTTTTTTCCTTTTTTGAGGTGGAAATATTTTTATTGTACACATAATCTATTTCATAATATATTTTCATTGTCTCCATGTCATTATATTGTGATCTTACAACTAATGAGTTTCTGTCAGTTGAAATATGGAGAAATTTATCTCGCACCCGTTACAGAGGTCAAATTTAAAACCTCATCAGCTGTAGTTTTTTTCTCCATGTTGGTCTGTGTGAATTTTTGTCATGTTTATTTGTAATTGTTATTAATATGTTTATGGATGCAAAGATTATCAGCATATCTCTCATCTCTGCTCTTGGGCATATTTTCATGACTTTAATTTTACATATTTACTAATGAATGTATCACCCAGATGATTCACTTTAATACCATTCACCTCTCAACACACATCACCTCTTACAGTGTAAAACTCCTGGCAGTGTATACAGTATTCCGAAGCTAATTGCAAAATTCCCGGTCTGCTGGGCTCAAAAGCCATTGTTGTCTGCTGTGGTTTCTGTTATCTATAGCGGCTGTTTTTGTTTGTTTATTTGTTTTTTCTTATGCATTTTTCAAATCACAGAGAGATCTTGTTTTAAAAATGAAAAACAATAAGAAATCATTGCTAGAGATTTTATTTAAAACACCATACCTATATAAATAAAGCTTTTTAAGATGGATAATATGGTAGATAAACAGGGTAGGTGACTTTTTTTCATAAACATTTCTTGTTATTTAAAGTCTTCATTATGTAAAGTGGTTCAGATACATTTATATCATTTTCTTCTGTGGAAGGCGCAGGTCCATAAAATGTTCGTCCAATCATTGCATTCCGTCTCAATGACATCATAGAAAATTACTTGCCTGTCAATTTGTTGCTGGAGGCGTAGCTTTGGAGAGCACTCTGAAGAGAGGGAGGAGTCTTATGCTTTTAAAGCTAGCTTGCTATTGCTAGCCTCTCTGAAATTCTCTGCCCTACAAGTGTAAAGGGCAGAAGTGTCAAAATAACCTGTCAACTGTTTCAGCTGCTTTTACAGCATTTATTCCGCTGGTGTGAACACATTCATTGTTGTGCAGAATGATGCTGTCTTTATCCTGATAAACATTCAAATGTTAAAATCACCAAATTACTAAATATCTTTGTTTGTTTTGGCTGTTTAAATCCTATTTGTCTGGTTGCTGCTGTTGATATTCTGTGCTTCTCAAATTCAATGCCAAAACACGCTGTAATATTTTTCTAATTGTGGAAAAATAAAAAACAAAAAAAGAATCGATATGAAACATCACATCTGCCTTGGCAAACTGTGGTTAAGCTTTTCTGGGAAAGATGTTGTTTTTGGAAGCCGTATGATTTGATTAAAGCGCTATTGTAAATAGCCTCGTACTGTAGGTCATTTTAAACCTGTTCTTTCTCCCTGAACTTTTATATTGTGCTAAACATGTGAGTTCATCTTTTTTTGTTGTTGTGGTTGTTGTTTTTGCTTCATGTAAATATGATTTTGTTCATTTGTGGGTTTTAATTATGGTTAAGCATCTACTGAAGATGTGCACAGCTTTTAAACTTGCTGCGAGATCTTTACGCACTGACATATCATATTTGCTTATGCACTTGAAATAATAAATTATTTGAAATTAAAAAAGTTCTCATTCTTTCAACTCACACACAGACCTTTGTTTTTTTAAAGAGCAAAATGACTTAAAGCGTAAACATCAATATTAAAACGCCAATGAATGATTTGACCAATAAAGAGTTTAAGCAGAAGAGTTCAATAACAGTATTGGTTTCAATGAAAATGAATTATGCTGTGATTTTAATGACCACGCCCCCTATCATTTCATTGGCTGAACTCTGATACTCAAAAGGTCTCATAAAAGTCATGCATGCTTATTGCAGGATTATTGTATATTGGCCAAGTGTTTACATTACAATGAGGCGTTATGACAGTTGGGAGCAGGTGGCATTGTGTTAGTCAATGGCACCAAGATTGCCACACAAACAATCAATAACAGGAAATAACATTCTAAACCAGTCTAGCAAAGCCATGGGCTCCTGTTAGAATCAATATGACATATTAAAGCTTAATTGGTGTACAAAGAATTATGGGTAGTTGGCAGTGGAAAACTGGGAACTCTTGTTGTAGCAGGTTTGCTTAGCACATCATGACTTTATAATGGAAAATATATTTGTCATTAATATCAACTTGCATTATGAAGGCCAGTCTGGAAAGCAAAACATTGCATCTTATTAAACATTTATTTCTGTTGTGGTCACACACATTACCTGATGTAAGACTTGACCACCAGATAAAACACTGGATAGAAAACAACTTCGTAATATAGTTTCTACACAAACAAAAACATACAGTCTGAAGGCACACACTGACATTGGCACATACACACAAATGCTTGATTAAAAACAATTGGAAAATTACATAATACTTAACTATTACGGAGTAAACAGTTTAGAAATCACACAGAGGTTAAAGAAACTCAGTGACCTGGCAACTATGAGCAACATATTTTGTACCTTAAGTGTTTTGGGCTTACTAAACATTACATAGAGCTTGTGGTTCGGAAAACAGTGAAATCAAGTTGTGCAATATTCCGGCCCTATTGTATTTGCTGACTCACATACATTTGGTCAGTCCTTACAGTAAATGCAGTTGTAATGACAGAGGATTCTGGGCAGAGCTCTACTTATCATAACCAACACAAACACGCTTCAGTTGTCCAGAAACTTTCAGTTGAGCTAACATGATTTTTTTCAAAGGCTAGTTCTGGTCAAGATTGTTGCATTACAGTGATTGTAGCTCCAAAGGAAAACACACTGTGTATCAAATGATTTCATTTTCCAGTGGGCAATAAGAGACCATGTTTACCCAGTACATGCCAGAGGAAATAAATGGACATTGAGCAATACTAAAGTATCAATATTGATCAACATTATACAACCAATTAAGTTTAAAACACTTTTGTAACAGTAGAATTTGGTAGAAGAATTGGATCAAACATAGTGAAAACACACAGTTAACACTTAAATGATGTTTGCAACAGGTTGTCTGATTTTAAGGCATTGAATGCATTAATTTACCATTAAAAATGACTAAGAACACCATGTGATTCATCGGTACATTGGATAAATAAGACAATCATGCCACCTGGAAAATAAATAACAAAAAAAACTTTCACAACGAATGAGAAAGAGGAAAATTAAAACATTCTTTACCAATGAACGCACATTCAAATGACTTACTAAAATAGAGATATATTTATATACTTTATACACTTTGAAAGCAAAATATAATCTAAAGTACCTAAAGTTTCTTGAAGCTTTACAGCAACACTTTATTTTTATGTGCGTGGAAATGTAAGCATGGCTCATTGTTGTACAGTACAATGATTTTCTGTCAACATTACACAAATCACACAAATAAAACATGTTTTCAAACACAGTAAGACTGGTTGACATTCTGCTTGATTATCTAATGCTGTGAGGCGCTGTTTTTTTTTACAAAAAGAAGCTAATGAATATTTTGGAACATGTTGAGCTTAAGTCTTGCACCCTAATGCAAGATAACATAGAAACATTTCGGCCTACTCTCCAAAGTAACGCAATTAAATAATACGCCAGACCGAACTAATCAATACAGAATGTAATAATCTTGTTAACTGAAATCTGTATAACAAATTAAAAATGCAAAATTTGTATAACATGAAGTTGTTAATTTCCAACTGATTATAATATGAATGAATTTTACAATATATTTTATAATATGAATGAAATTTTAAGGCCCATTTCCAGGTGACTTGTAACATGTCTGACAAAGCTGTTTATCTGACTCAAAAGCACTTGACATTTACGCTTATGAAAACAGACCCCAACAGGACCAATAGATAAATCTATGAAGAACTTTTTCTTACAATCACAGACAAACATTAAATAACCAAAACAAATCTGTCTGGTGTCAGACACAGATTGACAAATCTTTTATCTGAGTCGTCCTTTATACATTTCTCAACTACCTACCCTTGTGTACTTTGAAATAACTTCTGATTATTAAATATGAATATTGTGCTACCAAATAAAAAGGAAATTCTTGCTCTCGATTCCCATCTATTTATGCTGATAAGGCTGTTTAAAACTTCATTACTTTCACACTGAGAACAAACATCAATGAAAACTTTGGTTTGTTTCAGTGGAACATGACCATCGGCCACAAGCGTGGGACACATATCTGATATTCTTACACATCGGCATCATGGTTTTCTTAAAGTCTGTTATTTTCCTCTCTCATACAACAAAATAGACACTCAAAATCACGTACATGAGGGCAGTGATGGGGGTTATTCTGGGCTTTCCGGATCAAAATCGTCCCCCATCTGGTAGCTGGAGCCCTGGGTGGAGTAGGAGCGTGTCTTCATTGAGCAGTTGGAGTCCATCAGAATGGCCTGAGAAAGACATAAGATTTTCTTAATGAGTGCGTAAGCACAGAGGCAGAGATTTGTGAGGATTTGTACTGTGTGTGTGTGTGCATATTACCCAGTGAACAGGGCAAACATTCTCTAAATTTATATATTGTGTAAAAAATGTTATTCTTAACTATTATTTAAAGAATTAAGAGTTTGAATAATGTTTCTTAAACAGGCAATAACGTTAATACAATGTTCTTGAACATTCGAAATAACATTTTGAATGTTTTTGTTATTTAATGTAAATGTTAGGGAAGCATTTTTACAAGCTAAAGTTGTTAGCGGGGTAGTGCACTTCAGAGGCAGTGTAGTGCTCCTCTTGAGGAAGAAAGATTGACGCTTTGATCACGCAGCATTTGAGGGCAAATGCACGAGTCTGATTCGATCAGCATCACTCTTTCATCTTAAGGGCATCCTGCTCTGTTTTTATTTCTCTATTATGTAACATAATTTCCTATTTTGGTCATATTTGTGTCAGTGGTTTGAAGTTGGAGATGAAATCAAAATGTAAGGGGGGGGGAGTGAAGAGTGAACGTGTGCTTATTATTATTACTGGGATAATGATGAAAATAAGAGACTGAGTCATGAAACATCCTGTTAATACAACCAATGGCAAATAAATCAATGACACAAAATCTCAGGCTTTCACTGACATTCAAACAGATTCTCCTCAAGGACAAGCTTGGCCTGCATGTCACTGGTCTTACTGTGAAAAACATTATTGCACTTGTAGCATTTAGCCTGGTTTCATTATCACAATGCATGTCCACCTCATTAAATGTTCTGTTGAAAATCATGCTTCAGCATTGTCTCAGTATGTGAGACAGTGAGAGTTGATTGGTTGAATTATGTGTTAAGGTGTTGAGTTAAATATCATGCAGTGGGGTCTGACCATCTTTTCTTCATTGGCTGGAGGGTTGCGCAGGAAAAAACACAGAGGGGCGAAGAGGATGTCAACCACACCGATGATGGTCATGAGCCAGGGGAAGCCGATACTCCGTGCGATCGCTCCGCCGGCTGATGGACCTACATGAGAGATTCATAAAGCCTCTAATATAGTATCACTACTGCTAGCAAATGTAACAAATGTATATTGTATACATATACATAAACATACATAAACATACAGTGTATATACAGTACACACACACATACTAACCCTAACATACATATATATATATATATATATATATATATATATATGTATCTGCATATATGTTCCATGTATCTTACCTAAAGCAAAGCCCATGCAGAAGGCCACATCAGCGATTGCATACACGCTGCCATACACAGACACGTGTCTCAGATCTACCAGATAACCCATGATGGGCATCATGGAGGAGTCCACCATACCTGCATATGAACAAACCTGTAGTTATATATGATGTTTCTGTACAGTAATCTTTAAGGTATACAGTACATTAAGATTTTAAGATATGTATATATTAACACTTTGCATTAAGTTTAGACTTACCAATAGCAAATCCAACTCCAAAGTTTGGCACAATCAGTCCATATATGTCTTTTGCAAAAGGCACCTGCGGGACATAAAATATTTGAAGGCGTTAATGATGTTAATAAAGTTGGTTTGATTATGTGAAAATAACCATCTGATACTAATTATTCAGTCTGAAGCACTAATTCATTAATTAACTTATAAAATGAAAATTTGTTCACCAGTTCTGGTATTTTAATAGTATAGAATTAGTAATTTTTTAGCCAGATATTTCTCATATCCAAAGAGAAAACAGATCTGCTTTCTCTTAAATACGCTTATCATGTCTGATAAGTGCACTTTTAAGAGAACAGACTGTCTGTTTTCTTAACCGGAAATGTCTTGGGTGGACCGAGTTTCTGTCCAGCTCTCCATGGAGTTAGTGTGGAACAAAACAGCTCAACTAAGCCTTATCTTCTGCATCCCGTCCCAATCCATTAGTTCTTTGTTTTAGTGTCAGGCTTTTATTAACTAGATGCTATAGATCCGTTCAGTAAAACAGAGTGTTGAAATAAACACAAAATACTTACACACAGAATGCTGATACCGACCAGCAGCATTCCAATGAGCGAACACAGCCATCTGCAGAGAGAGAGAGAGAGAGAGAAAGAAAGTGAGTGAGTGAGAGAGTGAGTGAGTGAGACAGTGCACATGAGGAAATACTCTTAAACTTTGTTTCAACCAGAGGCTCCTGTAACAGGACATTCAGTAACAAGAAAGGCCACACAGACCACAGCAAAGCAAACAGCCCTCACTGAGACGCATGAAGCTCATAACGTCAAAGGATCTCCAGACCCAGCTGAGATTTTAAATTCCCTGTCAGACATTTTTGTCTTTTTTTGACAACATCCTTAGGCAAGAGAATCTCACGCCAGACAAACATACAGAACACATTGCTGTAATGGAAAACAAGCTTGTATGTTTCGTGTGTTTGTAGTTCATTGGAAGCAGTATGTGAACAAAAATAAACAAAAACATGGAGGACAGTATTAAAACATGCTTCAGAATAAAAGAAAGCCACAGAAACTAATTTAGTGCTTCTTCACAGCGGATAGTAGAGCGGAGGAAGATAAGAAAGAAGTGGGAAAAAACACATTCATTTCCCTCTCATACCTCCCCATTTTGTGAGCCAGAACGCCAAAGATGTTGGTCCCTATAAGATATGATACGCTGGCTGGCACGAACGCAACCCCTAAACGTGGAGAGAAGAGAGAGAGGACAGATAAGACGACACGCTATCAGTTTGATCTCATGGCTGCTGTTTGCCTCACAAAAACGTCATTATGAAACTGCCTCTTTATTCTCTCGCTCCTTCCTTTCTTTCATTAGCTCTTCCATTGCCTGCCAATGACACCTCAATATCCTGCCAGACACTCCTTGCCTTCTCTCTCTCTCTTTCTCTCTGTTTCCATGCATCTCGGTTTACCTCTTCTCGGTTTATGCATCTCTTTAGCTCTCTCTCTCAGTTTAGCTTCCTAAACAACAGGAAGAACCTTGGAGAAACCCAGAAGACGTGAACGTTTCACAAACAAAACTTACATTTTTAGAACCATACGGTCTAAACAAGCGTGAAGTGACAATCAAATCATTGATATTTAATATACAGTGATGTGGAGCGGGAGTTTGGACCGATAAGGGCACATTAGCTTGTATAGAGCTGATCAAATGTACAAACAAAAAATGACAAAACAATTGTTTCAATGTGTGTGTGTGTGTTCATTCTCCAACCTAGCTGCCATTTCCTGGGACACATTGTTTCCATCATCCAGATGGGCAGAGCTGGTTCCAGCATAGCAATGGCCATGTTAGCAAAGCAAATGGAACCTGAAATGTGAATGAGGAAAAGTGAGGATTTATCCTCTGAAGAACCCCCTCCCCCAAATTGCCTCCTTCTGTTTCCTTTTTCACAATAAACATCACCCTGCCCTTCTCTCAAGCCACTGTAATTGGAGGCAGAAACAAACACAGACGTTTCTGAACCACTTCACTCTATTTCACACACACTTTCACACACACATACACACACACACACTCGTTCTCCTCTTACACTGTAATGTTTCACACTTTACACACTCTCTTAAAAACATACCTGTATCACATAAGGTCAAATATTTGCCTAAAACAGTAAATATGCTTTCTCTTTACATCACAAATGACAAAAAATTAATGTTGCTTTTAAACTTCAATAACAACACTAATATAATCATTAGTATTTTCTTACCCCCACAAAATGATAGAAGGCTAAGATACTTTATTTTAAAACATAAGAATGAACTGAATCTGACCTGCTGCAATGAGAATGTAAGGATCTTTCATGAGGGTGATTAGTGGAGTTCCTTTCTGACTCTGTGGAAAATTAAGAGAAAGAAATACATTAAACTCATAAAGATGTGAGTAAAAACTTGCACTTTTAAATTCACTCTGAATTCACTCTCAGCAATTGAGTGCAAAGAAACAGTGAATCCTGCTCCAAAGATCTGGGTTTGATCTGTATTACCGACAGCCGCCTGAGGTCAGGTGTGCTTTTATTAAGGGTTGTATGTCAGGGTGTGTGAGGCTGACACACGGCCATTTGGGAAACCATGTGCTAGTCACCACAGTGGTTCCCATGGAGACGAGATGCTTGAGAGTCGCAGGAAAATCTGGGGTAACAACATATATAATGTCCCATGTGCATTCTGGTGCATTTATGAAACCTCTAAGCAAACATGTAAAAAACATCACAGCCAGCTTTGTGTGTGAGTAAAAATGTTCCAGACTTTACACTTCATAATGATTTGGAAACTGTATAGTGAGCGCACAGGCTACAGCTGTTGATAAGAAGGCAAATATTTAGTTATTTCCCGCATTGTGTTAAAGAAACAAATTTTCTTATTGTTGTTACAATATTTCCTTTTTTTCCAGCCTAATACACAGAGACAAGTGGCTTAAAATTAAGCCATTTATAAGCAGGATCCCCAAAAGTATATACAGGCTCTTTAATGCCATCAAGACATTATTTTATAACATCCCAGCCAGCCTATGCAATAACAATGGCTTAACCAATGTCATGAGGTTGGGGCGGGGCCATATGTTGGTCCAACCAATGGTCCAACCATTTTTTTTCTTCACCTTTTCATTTGAAAGTCTGTTTGGGGTATTTTCACCATAATGATGTAATATAAGTGATACCCGGAGTGATTCTTTCAGGTGATGATGGATTTGACGGAGCTTAGAGGTCGTCCTGGCAACAGCTAACAATCACCCCCCATTACAACAGTGGCTATTCTTTACTCCACTTTCAGCCCAGTTCTTCTGCCCTAACAAGGTTAATTAATGCTGGGAATGAGAACACAGCCACAACAATTAGATTTTCTCACTCACTGCTGTTCTTACCCATAATCCCACTGGATATTGAACTGATGAGTTTGTGGGCGACACGACCATCTCAGCTCAACTACTGTTTGATGTTCGTATTGATTTAATTGATTATTGATGTAGGATATTAGGTCCATTACATTTTCACAACTGTTTTAAGCAATGTTATATAAATCTGTTTAAAATCATTTGGACATGTAATTAATCACATTGCATAATTCATCACTGTTATTCCATTAACATTTTACAGTATATACCAAAACATTATTCTTGAGTATTTAAAAAATGTTAAGGAATTGGAAAATGTAATTCTAATAACCAAACAATAACATTTAAGTCATTACACCTTTAGTATCTGCCTCTAGATTCCTCATTTACATGTCATTCATTGTTGGAAAACAATGGGTTAAATAATTCCAAGAAAGATGACAAAATTCATTGCAAGAGATTCTCCACTTGAACACACACTGTCTTTTGGAGGCCCTGTGGTCTCCGTAGTAACTGATACCCATCAGCCTCATTGATCAAAGTCAGTCATGGTGTGATTGGATCAGCCACTCAGCCGTACATTTCCTCTTATCGTGACGCAAAACAAGGCACACAAGCACACTGTTGCTAACACACACACACACACAATAGCCTCTTCACTTGCTTCTAAAAACACACACTCTGATCTGCACACACACACTATAAAGCCAATATCACGTTTCTATTCCCCAATGAAGCACACAGTCTTAAGGTTATCCAAAGTGAGAGTCCCATGTTATCGATAAGACTAGGCTAATCATAGCCTACAACACCTATCAAGTCAGGCGAGACCAAACTTCATTAAAGGCTTTTTAAAACTAGTCTTAGTTTATGCCCACAGAAGATAAACCAGCCAAGGCTGCTAGGTAATGTGAGGTTTACTAAAGCAACAGTTTGCTACTAACCTCAACCGCTGTACAAAAACTATTGTACCATCAATAAAAGATACATATAATCTCACCGTAATGCGGCTTGAGTTAAAGCCAGGATTAACAGACTGTAGCTAGCTAGTAAGAGAGTAATTTATCATGCTCGTGACATTAGCCCAAAAACATTACGTGGGTTCTAAAACATCATAAGTTCTAGGCCCAGGATCTAGCGCTGTGGCTCGGGTTCCAGCAGGTCAAGAATAAGGGGGTTACACACCTCAGGTTCAACTTTCGAAGGCTGGAGCACAAACAGCTGCAGAGCTGCTCATAACAAAACAGAAAAAAAACTGTTAAGTTGTTAAAATTCAAATCCAGCATTTAAAATGTAATTTTTAGCATTTAAACTTCAATTCCAGAATCACCAGAATTTCATTCTATAATTACAGAAAGGTTTGCTACTGGTTCTGTTGTTTTCTGGGAAATTTTTGTAGGGCTAAAACAACAGAGTTTGATCTACTCACCTCCATCAAGCACTGCAAGCACTGCCAGGATAAGAAACGGAGCCGTCTTCCCGACAAATTCATACATTACACTGCCAAATGGAGGGCCAACTACATCACACACACACACACACACACACATGCAGTAAATACTACAGCCTCACTGAGTCCCATATACAAGCACAGTAGTTCAAACATACTATCCTTAAAACCTTATCACCAATATACTTTAAACACACACAGGCTAAACAAACAAATCTAATACATGCTAATTGCCCTGCTCAGCTGCTGGGTGTGTCTGCATTACTTTAAATTAATGACAATTAAATGAGTTTGTATTAGCTATTCCAATCACTGATGTGTTTGTGAGCTCAAGTATTAGAGTAACAGGAAATTGTGTATAGGGTATTTCTGAAAATACTATATTTCTGCATCATGCTCCATTTCTAACTACAGTGTTTGTTTTTTGGTTACTGTATAAAACGTTTTAATTTGAGGCAGTATTTTCATCAAGCTTTGTTTTTTTAAAGGTGGATCGCAACATTAAAACTTTGTTCTTTGTTGGTTGTTTTGCTTTCGTGGATAAAACACTCAAATCACAGAGGACTGAACACAGTCGCTTAAGCAGCACAGTGATTCAGTGGTTAAACATGACATCATAAACAGGAAGAGTCCAATTCAGCCCCCCATTCCAGCTATTTCTACTGACCACTGCTCCTGTACTTTAAACAGGGCACTTAAAGTAAATTGCCCATCCGAAACTGTAAACCACTTTCGGTTTCTTCTCTGTTTGTATCCTGAACAGAATCAAAATAAAGTTGCTCAAGATCTCCTATTGCTATGGTGTCCCGTTGCTAGGGTGTTGCCATGGGTTTCTAGAATGCTTTATGTCATTGCTCACTGGCCCACAAGACAGTTAAGTCAAAAAATTTTCCTATAATGGTACAGGCATCTCCTGCAATGAAAGTCTATGAAAGTATCATTCAATAAGAATAAAAATGACTCTAAAATAATACACACCCAAAACTCCCATGGCTAAACCTCCCAAGGCAATTCCTATAGCGTTTCCTCTTTCCTCATCATCTGTGTAGACGCTTGCCAGCATCCCCATACCTGTGTAACACACAGTCAGAGAGGGCAAAGGTCACACACAGGGCACAACATATAACAGACAAAAGAAAGACACAAATGTGAATTCTGGCAACAAATGAAAAATAAATGTATTCAATTATGTCTGTGCAATAAAAAAGCACTAATAAGGGATCTCAGAAGTCAGCTGTATATGCAGTCAGGCCCTATTTTTGCACCGGCACCTGAACGGTATTAACATTAACAATGGCTTTGTGGACGCAGAGTTCAAAGAAGATCAAAGTCAAATGTGCCTCAGTGCACTCAGGTTTACAAATTGTACCCTTAATAAAAGCATTTCAAGCAGTGCTATAAAGCATTACACAGGGCCTTTGAAAGTATCATGCTGAGCTGTAATGTTTGTAATGTTACCTGCTACAGACGAACACGAGGAACCGACACCCTGCAGAGATCTGGCCAAAAACAGCAGCGAGTAACTCGATGAAAATGCGAACACTTCACGCAACAAGCCAAACAGGAGAAAGTGGAAAAGCAAAAGTGTTTAGCGTGAAAATCTCACCATTGTTGTATTAAATCATGCCCAAAACATTTAAATTATTACTGTAATGTTTAAAAAACATAAAGTGAATGTAATCTTTAAAAAACAGCATTGAAAATGATGCTTGCATACTTACTGAGGGTGGAAACAAACATGATGCAAAACCCCGCAAACATTGGGATCTGGTAACCTATTCTGAAAATACACAAAATAACAGAGTCAGGTATGTATCTCTTTATACAATATGATGCTGGTAAAAAAAATGACATTTCTTCTGGAAGTTTAAAAAAGTATAATGTTGTGCTTTGACAATTGCACAAATTGCCCTCTGTCATTTCACTGCATCAAATTTATTTCCATGTTAGCCATAGATTTAAGTTAATTAGTTATATATTTCTTTGCAAAACAAACTGAACTGATTTGCTGAGTGTATACGGAGACAGGAAGTGACAACACATGCATGAGTGATCACATGACCACTGATCGCTCTCAACAGACATTGGCAGAAAAGAATTGCACTGCAATATTCAATTTACTTACAGTCCATTTACACTCACTTCACACACATACCATATAGACACAAGGTCAAGAGTCTTTAGAAGAAATTGCAAACTGCTGTACATTTAAACGAAAAACAAAAACATGTTACAAGCTACATACTGTATGTGAACAGAATAATATTGATTTCAGATAGTAAAAACTTGTTACATTTTTACTAACGTGCAAGAATATTTATTAATAACTTTAAAAGGACCCTTGGAAAATTTAGTCAACGTTCTAAGAACATTCCCTGTTGGGTTCAGCCGGGTTCATCGAAGCCCCTGCTTAATTTGGACAATTAAAGAAAGGAAAGCACATTTTATTCTCTTGACCATTGCTATTCTCTACCAGCTGAGTTATAGAAACCCAGTTACCTTTGCCATTCTTAACCAGTTGAGTTATAGGAACCCAGCTAGGTTTACTCTTAGATTTGACCCATTTTCCACAACTTACCTGTTGGTTAGGGGTCCTATGAAGGGGTTAGTGATGAGCTGTACAGTTGCTTTAGAGGCAAACAACAGACCCACTTTAACATTCTCATTCAGAAGCTGCTCGTCTGCTTTTGGGCATTCTGATTGGTTCTGAGGGGGGGTCACAGAAGGAGGGCCCGGGGTCAGCGGGCCGGACATGCTCATCTGTGGGCTGAAACCAGTCAGCCGTGTGGAGTTATCATACAGGGACACGATGCTCTGAAAGGTGTCGGAGGGGGAGAGAGGGGAGATGGAGTGATTTTGGGCTGCCTGCGCGGCTTCATCATCCACTGTGTACAGGTAGCTGGGAATGATCGGTACTAACAAACAAAGACAAACAAACAAGTACAATGTATATAAGAAATACAATTCAATACAAAAATTATCCATAGATTTAAACCAAAAGACCATCATTATTATAAACAATTGTAACCCCAAATTAATGGTTTTGCTACATCATTTCCTGTAGTAAAACTTCTCTACATTTGTACTATTACATATTTTACTGTAACAAAGCAATGGATCATTAGGATCATAATGGTTTATAATAAGCACAATATGTATAAAGTGATAATCTTTGTTTATGCATGGTATCAATTGTATTCTATAGTTGTACACAAACCTTAAAACTCAGGCTGACTGCAAAAGTATCAGTTTTAACACGTTTAACGCGCATCTGACATTATCATGCGTAAATAAGCCACAGGGACAGCATGTGAGATAACGCTTGAAAGCCTCTTCATTCAGCACTTGCGCCAAAGGGCGACGGGTTCAGTTTTCGTCTGATTTCATCTGTATGTACACAGACCCTTCATTTGTATTTCCATCGTTTCTTGGCTCCGGGACGTGAGAACAAACACAGACCCAAAAGCTGCAGTTTAGCGCACGCATTACTGTCACATCTAACCACACGACGCTTTAACTCTGATACACTAAACGCTTACACGGGAACTGAGATTAAAACTACCTTTCAAGATTTATTAGAGAATAAATGCATTTTCCTCTCGAATAATAAGTAACCAAATATTTTATTTAAACGAATGAAAAGTTATATTAAAATGACTTAAATTAATATTACTTATACATTAATATTGGTGTGATGAAATAAAATATCGGTTTAACAGGCATATATAAGGCTGTCTAGCTCTTTATGACATACACGTAAGGAAGCAAAAATGATATCCGATGGCAATTTTATTTATTATAATTTGATTATAGATTTTATTTACTAGAAGTTTGTTAGATTTTACCTACTGTAGGACATTTTCTCAATGAATAAACATAGAAATCTGCGTCCATCATGAATAGCCGACTGTACTTATTATGATGGATCATATGTAACAGGTGTGAACCACAGCACTTACCGACCACTGTCAACAGCATGTTGTCCAACAGTAAAGCAATAAAAACGATCAGCAGAATCAACCTGCGAGACTGTCTTTCTTCTCTGAGCCACGTCAATAAACTAAAATCTCTAATGGCATTAAATAGTCCCATTTTTATAATCCAGTCGCAAGAGAGTCAGCGAGAAAAGTCCTGCAACACAGCAGAGGAAATCTCGTCAGAGAGCATCAGGTACATTGTGCTAAATATGTAAAATCAAGCTTGTTATATGAGAGAAAAGCATCAAACTTTATCATTGTATTAGTTACGTATGAGCCATACGTACATGCACCAAAATTAAAATATGAAATTGCACTGCAAACAAGGCTGTTTTTGTTATTTATTTGTATGTAATTAATAGGACTTTAATTCTTACCCTATAAGCACATTTGCATTGAGCTTTGCTGTCAGATCCCGGGTGAAAGACTCGCTGGATGCGGAGCGCTTTAGTTACTTGACTGGTGTTTGACGTCACGCTGAGAACTCAGATGGGCTGCGATGTGCCACAGAAACGAGTCAAACAAAAGGGACGCAATATGACTTTATTTGTTACTTCGTTTGATATGTTCATTACCAGCAAACGCCATATAACATTATTACTTGCTTTAGTTATTTGCTTATTTATTTTAAGTTACTTTAAATTCTAAACGTTTGCCTGAGCGGTTGTGGCAACGTGAAACTCAGCTAAAGAAACTACTGAAGAGAAGGGTGAAGAGCTTTAAATCTGATTTTTAATATAAAGTGTCTTGACTTGAATCTGTGAAAGTGTTCAGCGTACTTTACGAAACGTGCACGAGCGACTCAAGATACGTTGTGAAGTTGCGCCATCTTGTGGTCGAAGATCAAAACAACGTCCCTTGAAACTTTGATTTCACCGCAAACTTTTAACACTTTTAACAGTCAGTTTGTATAAAGAAAATGGCAAAACTAATGCAGTTAATGGGATGGAACAATCAATTTATTCATTTGTGTTTCAAATCGCATCATAATTTCATAATATTTTAACTCTACAACTTCACAGGCGCTAAATCATTCATTTAGATGCAAGTGTTTGTAATAGTGCGTATATATAATCGATATCGTTTTGTAACGATTAAACTGAATACAATGCGTTATTAATGGAGTTATACATTAACATTAAATTATGAATTATATTCATATTTATGGCCATTACATGGAAAGGATACAAAAATGACATAATTATTGAAAATACAGAACAAACCTACATATAGTGCAAACATACATTACAATTCTTCTTGAACAATGCCTGATGTAATAACTACAAGTCCACAATGCGTTCATTTTGCATGAACATACAGCATAATATCATAACATAGATAATAGCGCATGTATGATAAGCAGTACATTAAATATACTGTCTAATGCATTTTCCTAATAATACAGGCACTGAAGTGAAAAAGTATTTTTGTGTAAACTAGCAAGACTGTTGGTCATTAAACTGGCAGAGATATAGACCTTAAAACACTTTTACTTTTTATGTGTGATATTCGTGCTTCCTGTCACGTGCTCTTAGCCTGAAGTTTTGGCACTTCAGTTACTGTGTACGTCTTTGTACATTCTTACCTTGCCCATGCTAAGACACTTTATGAAACGTATGTAACAGTTTACAATTTGCGATTGGCCGAGTTTGAAAGCCATACTCATGACAGCCATGCCCGTGATGATGAATAGAAAGGTAACCATGAAGTACTTCGGGTGCTCGGGCACAATATCCCCAAACCCGATGGTGGTTAATGTGATGAAGGTAAAATAAAATGCATCGAAGCTGCACATATTGTCCTCCCAAATCCTCAGAATCTGACTGCAGATCAGCATATATGCAAAAACCACCAGCAGGATAACAACAAGAGGCACATTAAACCGGTCCATTTTCTGCCCGATGTCGGTGAACAACCGGAAGTCCTTCGCTGGGGGCGGCATGCGGTCGAGCTCAGGGCAGGAGCGGGATTTTGTGAGATTGCTTGTAAACTTTAAATTCTCCGTGACAACAATACGATCCAAAATCTCTTTGTTGCTGTACTGCCCCAAGGATTTGCCTCTCTTGGACAGCTTGGGTCGCATCATTTTCTCATTGCTCGTTACCACCACGTCCTGTTTGAACGTATAGGTGCCGTCAGCGGGCGTTTTACTTTCCTGCTCAAGGGCCCAAGAGCGATTTAGCACCAGTCGCTTTAAGGAGAAGCTGAGGCGAGTGTATGATTTAGACAGGAGGACGGCTAAGATATCGCCCACATCCGAGATGACCAACAGCATGAGAGGGATGCCGACCATTGCATACAAGATACACGCCACCTTACCCACGTGGGTTGTCGGGTACATTTGCCCATAACCTGTTAAACAAAGAAATGAGTTTTGGACATATGTAAACTAGTCAAAAGTTTAAGCCAGAACTGTTGTTTTATCAGACCAACATACTGTTGTGAACAGAGTCTGGGTTAATAAGTGCCTCTCCAGTCCTGTTAATGCTTATATGACATCATCAATGGAAATGGATTCACTGGTTTGTATTAGTGTGTAATTCAGTTAGTGTGTAATACCCGCAGCAGCAGCTCTCCTCCACAAATTGCATCCTACCCATAATTCCCTGCTCAGATCGCAAGATATCTCAGCTATTTAGTCTTGTTTGATGCTGTCCATTCTTTCCTCAAATGCAAAACTAACAGGATTTGTTTTATTAGTTATTTGCTGTTCTAGGATTAAGAATGTTTTTTTGTTTTTTTTTTCTTTTTATTGGAACGTAGAATTGTGGGAATTATGGGATTGTGCAAACCTTGCAAAACTATGTATTGGTGATTATATGCTTGCATAGCAAATAGCATATAGTCTCCTAAACACATAATGGGTCATAAATAACCATGTGCATTATCTACATCTATTATCTACCCTCTGTTAAACATCACGGATATGCACAACCAGAACAAACGTCTTCTCCTTTGATTTTACAGTGGTCGTGTCAAAACTACAGACAGTTTACATCTACATTCAGCTATTATTTTCTGTTTTCTTTAGACAAAGAATAATTTGTTCCCTTCTGAGCTAGTAACACTTGTTTCAGTCTTTTCACGGTCGGCCTGGTTAATGTGGGCAACCGTGAAGATGTGTGTAAACTAGGACGAGATTTTGACCAAAGGTCACAACCTCAAATGTGAATAACAAACTCAACGGTGCATTAAATAAATGCAGTTACATATTTTAGACTATGATATTTTATATTTGGTCTATAGTTTAAAACAATAAAATCCAAAACTGTACTAGAAACTCGAATTCCAATAAAATAAAAAAGACTACTCACCTATTGTTGTGAACACTGTGCAACAGAAGAAAAGAGCACCATAAAAGGTCCAGTTCTGATCCAATTTAACATTGAAGTCATTCAGAATTCTTTTAATTTTGAACATGTCTTTTTGAATCGAGGCCTCTACATAAATAACAATAAACAAGTTTCTTACACACCGTTAATCGCGATTAAGAATAAAGGTGAATCTTTGACATGCACAAAGTTTTTAAATACGTTATCTTTACATAAATAAAAACAGACACACGTTTTAAAGGCTCAAGTTATTACCAGAGTGATTTTGCCATATTGTCATCACTTTGTGCATCACCGTACGGAACTCCTCCGACTCATTGTAAGGGCTCCTCTGCTCCAACTCTTTAAAGAGCTGCGCTCCTAAAGCCGCGTAACACATCAATGAAAGGATGAGAAAAACGTGAGGAAACAAACACCAAATCCATCTGGTGCATTTGCCTTTTGGCTCTGCTTTTCGTCCTTCTCTAGCCACGGGCATCTCTCGGTCAGACAGAGACAACGGAACGGCTGAGGAAGTGAATCTGTCTCCAGATGACAGTGTGGCGGCGATCTGTACGGACACCACCCGTCTGCAACAACAGACCTGAACCGTCTGCTACACCTCGGATGTTTAAAAGCACAAACAATGACCTCGCCAGCGCATGTTCACAAATATGCATCTGGTAATATTGCAGACCAATATTAAACAATTATAAAAGTATTACTAAATCTCTGCAATTTAACAGACAACAGGAGAACAGTACTAGGAGCTATAAGATGTGTGAATTTATAGGGATGTCCTGCCTCCGTCATCTATAGGACAGACTATCTGCTTAGTTACTTTGGATTGTGTTTGTAAACCTGTTTATTTAAAATCTAAAAGTGGTGCAACTATTATGCTTTTGTGAGATATTTTCGTAATAAACATCATTTGAGACAGCTGTACTTATTGCTTCCTATCAAGAATCAAGTGATTTGTTTCTAAGACTGGTCTTTTATCAACTGTATGGCGACTGAATAATTTATGCTATATACTGTCTTGGTCAAATTCAAGGCATTGACTCTTGGGTGTCAGTCAGACTCAAACGGATGTTAAAGACTTCTAAGCAGACCTAATGGCACTTACAAGTGATGCTCAAGTGAAGTGAATAATTCATGTCAAAAATCATTTCAGCTGAAGACTATATCCATACCATCTACATACCATAACCGTCTGCTGTCTGGTCACATTTGTTCACGCTTCACTTCAATCCACACTACAGCAAAAGAGCCAGATAAAGAACAACAAACCAAATCCTTTTGTAACTCGTCGTGGTTTTGAGTAAATATTTATGCATAAAACCATGTTGTTTTGCGTCTTAATGGTCGCCGAGTTGGCGCAAAACTCCTTTTAAGAAACTTTGTTTGATATGATACCAAAATGCCCATAACTTATGTTTAAGAGTCCATTGTTTGACAGGGAAAGTACAGAGAAAATAAGTTACTATTTCAGACCATGCAGAATTTTAATGGAGCATAACTGATTCAGAAATTACATTAAAGTTACACAATTTTCTTTGATCGGAGGTTTTATAAAGGAGATTTACGGGGGAAACACTAGAGGGCGCTGTTGCTTTAGTTTTAAGTATATGGCAGATCACAGTCAAGATCACCCAGATAGCGAAGGTTGTTTTACTAACCATAATGGAAACAAAACATCATTTTGTCAAGTATCTAAACCCCTGGAATCTGTAAGTCAGATTCCTATAACGATCATGGTGTGGTTTAATGTGGCACATATGTGTACAAATACAGCCGCACAGACAAGGCATAACAGACAGTAATACAGTATATTCAAATGTTTATTCAATATCCACTTCTACTCCTCTCATATTAAGAGATTGTTAGCACATGTAACCTGATTTATACTGGACAACAGTTCATATAAATTGACAATGCTGGATTTATGATTGACAATGAAAAGGAAACAACAATAACAACAACACAAAAACAACAACATGCATTTGCCGTCATCATTTTAAAGACAAAATAAACAACACTCGATTTAATTCTCAGGCCCTATTATTTTCAAATGCAGATCTTTTGACAATGTAATACAAGCTAAATTAACTAAATCTTTTTCAATTAAGTAAACAAACACTTATTTCTTTTTAACGTAAAAGCAAATTTTCTTATAATTCAATACTAGTTTAAAAACCGAAAACCAATGCAACTCTAGCACACTGTAGTCTAAATTCACATCCAATTAATCCATATTCACACTTAAGTATGTGGATTCACTCCTGATACACTTGGCTGTGTATGTGGTACACGGAGCACATTCAGAGGTCTGATCTGTAAAAATGACAGTATAAAACCATCATTTGTCTATAACATCTTGTGAGTGAATCAAGGCTGCTACTTATACATGTAAAGTGTGTGGCTGGTTATCATTTTAAAGTGCTTTTGCTTTTCCGTAGTTTTCCGTGTACAGTCATTGATTGCACAATCACGCTCCAGAAACTCAGTTCAGTCAGTCTGCAGTTTCCAGCCCATCTCGACCCATCATTCAGTCAGAAATACCCAGCGTACCATCACGTTCTGATTTTGGTTATCAAGAGACTATTTTCCCTTTGGCTAAAGGAAGCACATTTTGGGAATTACCCATTAAAACACCTTCCATCAAATAATAAACTTGGTTTAAGTTGCTGTTGATACCAATGCATTATAAAACCAGCTACAGAAGTCATTCACATAGCATTACAACCATTAAAAGATTGGATTGCAAATGAAAGGTGGGCATATTGTTTCCAGTACAGTATATAACGTTCATATAATGTTTTTTATTGTATAGATGATTGATAATCTACACACACACCTGAATCATTTCTTCACGTGTCCTTAACATGGAGGTAATATTGTAAACATTCAGTCAACTCAGATTTAGTTTTCATAGATGTGATTCTCTATGAAAAACCACATTCATCATTTACAATTATAGGACAGTGTGTTTCGAAAAAAAAACACACTTTACTAAAACAAACTTAGTAAAGACATTCAGGGACATTCTTACTCCCTCTGTTATTTTTTCTAAAATTTATTTCAATTTTCTGTTCGGAAAAAAACCCAGTTGACAACACTAAGGGGTTTTGATTTGAATGAATGTGTATTACTTAAGGCTGACAGGACCGACAATGCCGTCTCACTCTTTCTAGTGTTTACTGACTAAGCAAAGCATTAACATTCAGACAGACATTGTGTGTACATGACACCATTACGTAAGTGTTGAGACGATTAAATGTGTGTATATGAGTCACATGTGCATGTATACATATAATCTTTAAGTGTATGGGACAAAGGCACTAATAATTCTGAAGCTGTATTTGCCCCAGCTTTATGGAAGGTACAAATCTAGAAAAGATATTTCTATTCGGACGTCACGTTTTGGGAAAATAAACCTGTGAAATATTTAGAAAAATCTCTTGCACCAGAATTAAGAAACTTTTTACAAAAAGATGCTTTTTCAAAAGAAATAAAGTATTCCAGAATATCAATACAGTTTTGGCAGGTAATTAAAACCTTACATAACATGTTTTACTGGACCAAGTCCATTGATAAGACAGCAGGAAGGTTTGGTGCTGTACGTGTCTTTAAGTCCCGATTACACAGTTCATATTGTCAGCATTATTAAACTACTACAAAGAGCAGCAATCAAATCCAGTTGTTAGATGCTGTACTCTACATATACATGCCATATATCTGCCAGGGACGTTGAAATGCTTCAAATACTATAAAATGATGGTGTATGTTCATCACAGTGTTCAACCAGTTTTGCAGTGGCTTGCCTCTTAAGAGTCTCAGAGAGCTCCGACCAATCAGGAGCCAGGGGTCATGACTCACGGGAGTCCAGCCTGCTGTATTTAACCCGGGTAATCGTCAATGTTTGCCACAAGAACGGCAGCTGGTAGTTTCGAGGCACGATGCCCCGTACGTTACTCTCAAAGTACTGAAACAGACGGAACCACCAGACACGAGAGAACATGTTGCCAGCTGACTTCTCCTTTAAAGCCTATGAAACAGCAGAGAAAATAAGTTAAATAAGGAGAGATGATGGATACATACTTAAATTTAGTTTGCTGAAAAATTTCTGTTTTAAATTCAGGTGCTGTTACAGAAACAGCTCCCATATCACAAAATGTGATGATAATGTTTTGACTGTAATAGCCACTTTTAGCTTTTAGTATCTTCCTATAAAACATCCATAGCTCCAGACCTGGATGCTGATTGGTCAATATGACACAGTTTACAATATAGTAAAATGTTTGACATATTACATCGATTCAATGTGTATATAATTGCATTGCAACTCATAAAGGAGAACCAGTAACTTAGCTTACATGTCAGTAACTATTTTCTTGAGCAATTATGAAAGATGCATAAAAAAGTTGCATGAAAAAAATGCCCAGTATTATGCAAGTTTAAATCCCCTAAATTTGGATCTTTAGTATTTTTTAGACGTGGAAACACGTTTTAAAAGCAGTTTTAAAAGGGACTGTATCAAAAGCAATAAGGAATCATTAAACCTCTCTAGTGTACAATTCAGTTACATGATTGGACAAAAATTGAGTTACATGATTGGACAAATATTCACCTGCTGATTGGCCATTGTATGATAGCCCCAGAAGAGACGTGTGGTCATGAAGTACGCCACCACCACATCAACTGTGTAGTGGTCATGAGCCAGCAGGATGCAGAAGATACCAACTACACTCAGCACCAAGCAGATACAGTGATACCACCAGAACCTCCGTGGAGAATCTGTGAACAACACGATAACGTGACTAAAAAACGTATTCATACGCTTTCATACCGCGGACACAAACTCAGAGGGCACAGTCAAACACGTTTTGACCTTGTGTGATGTTTTTCCTAATCATTTACTGGGGACAAACTTGTACACCAGTACATTCTTCAATGTGTATATAATTGCAGTGCAACTCATAAAGGAGAACTAGTAACTCAGCTTACATGACAGTGACTATATTTTCTTGAGCAATTATGAAAGATGCATAAATAAGTTGCATGAAAAAAATGCCCAGTATTATGCAAGTTTAAACCCTCTAAATTTGAACAAATTTGTACACAAAGGTCAACAAACCTAACAAATCTAAGCAAGCCTCATTTTGGGGCTGTACTCATTTGTAAAAAATTAAGTACATAAAGTTTTTAATTGTAAAAACTACTGTTAGGGTTGGAGTGTGTTAGGTTATGTTGTTCATAATTAGTGTATAAAACAATTGAAGTCTGTGGAATGTCCTCATTTAGATAGAAAAGTAAGCATGAGTGTGTGTGTACTTACACTCTTTAATAAAAAGATAAGTTAGTGTAAGCATCACTGTGTGTCCGCTGTACAGGTAATCTCCACACAGTGAGTGGGAGCCAGTAATTGACAGACCACCACCTGCAATCATTTTCAAGACCCGACGTAACTGGGCCTCCCAGTCACCAAAGAGCTGAAACAAACCACACGCATGTTAAATCATATACAGACATGTATAGACAAATAACCAACGTGTTCGTCTCTCAACTGACCGAAACAGAATCTGATTTAAAGCGACAGTACACCCATAAATTACACTTTACTCATCCTTGTGTCATTCCAAACCTATGACTTTTTCTTCTGTGGAATACAAGATATTCCATACAGTGGAAGTCAATCAAGAGCCACTGTTGCTCGGTTACCAACATTCTTCAAAATATCTTTTGTGTTCCTTGAAAGCACAAAAAGTCATACAGGTTTGTAATGGCATGAAGGTGAGTAAATGATGGAGAAATTTTCATTATTGCACAAACTATTCCTTTAACTGCACAAGTTTTTAATGTATCTACTTTTATCTACTTAAAATGTTTGCACGGTTAGTACCAACAAACTTTAGGACTTCAAATTCTTTAATTGTATTTTACACCTGTTGTTTAATTAACATTATAGTTTCATTGCAGGAAATTAGTATCAGACTTTATGCTGACAGAAGTTCAGCTCTGTGAGATTATTGTTGCTCTGACTGTGTTTAGTGGTTAGTGTGAGAGGTTATGTTTCAGTAAAGAAGACTGCAGGTTTTAAGGCATTTACCTTTGGAGAGCACTTGAAGTGCATGCCTGGCACAGGTAAAGTTGTGACATACATGGTCACGCATCTGTACAAGTACAGCGTGCCCACAATGAAAAAGAACCGCCGGCCGATTATAGCCCTGCAAAATGACAGCATCACAGGATCAGTCACATGGCTGACATCACATTGCTCTGACTTTTAAGTAATCATGACAAAAGTTCATTTAAGGCGAGATGAGGTCATGAGATAAACCTAACAAGCCTGTAAAATGCAACTAAACTGCTGAGCTAAGGTTTGATTGTGGATAATGTGTGATGACACGGACCTGTGTTTGAGCAGACACCACTGTGTAAACCACAGTCCCACTAGTAGCATGCCGTTGATCTCACAGATGGAAAACGCCCACTCTACACGATTAAACAAGTCAAAGAACTTATCCGGAAGGGGCGGGGACTCCTCTTTGGGTGGGACGCGCTCATGTACCACAGAGATCACGATTGTTGTCGTGACAAAGCAGCAGAGAGCGTACAGGAAGGCCACACCTGTTTTGAACCACTCCGTGGGAAAGGGTGTGCGTTCCTGCTCAGACAACGGTGGGATTAAGATGCGAACTGGCTCAGAGCGGAATCCATTTTTAGGGCCACCGTTTGTGATCTTCCCGTTGCTGATGCTGCCATTGCCATGGGCAACGCCGGCATGTCCGTTTGTGTGGAGGCTGTTCTTATGGTTGGTGCCCTTGTGTTCCTTCATGTGGCTCGTGAAACGTAAAGTCTCTATACGCTCCAACAGCTGTCGGCCACCATCAGCGGTCACCAAAGACAGGGGTGTGGCTTTGAAGTCCTTTTCAGATAGCTGCAAGAGGGCAGGGCCATCCGTGTCATGCAATGCGTCTGAATACTCCTGCATGCCCTCTTCAGTCAGCCAATCAGAGACATCGGTGGCCGTCCAGTGCCTCACCTGTTTCATGTCTTGGCGTGAGAAAGTTGGAGAGATGTTTCAGGAAGCAGCAGCAGGAGTGGACGAGGTTAAGCCCACGCTCAGCAGTCTGGTGCCCTGACAACAGTCATGTTGTTGCTGGGACATTGGAAGAGAACCGCTTGGAGGTCCAGCGTCAACGTTTTTGATGTGGAGGCTCAATGATGCTAAACGTGCCGATTTTCAGTCAGTGAATACCAACACACCGCCTCTGAAACAGAAACAATCCAAGTTAGCTAACAGACAGCAATGTGTGTAAACAATGTGTGAGAAGGTGTGTGTGTAAGTATACATCGTAAGCATACATCCTGTTTCATAAGGTGTTGCCTAACAAAAGCAAACGGGGTTCAGCATGCGGTCTGTGTTTATGTGGTGTGGGGAGTGTCTAGCTTTGTACATCCTGTTTCTCACTCACAGTAACCATGAAGAAGCATGAAAAAGTCCAAACCATACTTTAATAAACAGCTGAAAGAAATTTAACATGTATAAAAAGGGATTCTTATTACACTTTATTAAACAGAACTACCATAAACTCTTACATTGTTAACCTGTGATGAAAACTTTCTAATTATTTCTATCACTATTGATAACCTATAAAAAAGCTCCACCAATCAGAGAATCCGATGCGCCTAACCAAAGTAGAATGTTGCCATGGAAACAGAAAGAGTGTCAAATAAGCTCAGTAGTAACTGCTCTCTACAGCCTAAATGTGGATGAATTATGAAATTCCTATGGAAGAATAAAGGGGAAAAATTCTTCCACAGCCAAGCACAGCTGAAACATCAGGCAGTCACTATAAGACTATATTCCCATGAATCTTTAAGCCCACAGAGAATTGCTATATTTAGAGCGGTACAAACTTTAGTTAAAAATAACTATTTCCAGCTCGGAAATATTGTGTTGGCGTGTGTTGATATGTGTTGACTCAGGACAGATCATATACTACAACTATTTCTACGTAATAATTGGACACACTCAGTTTACTGACGTAAAATGATTATGACAAGTCAAGGTGTAACTGGTATGGCGAGCACACATACTTTTACAATGTGTAATTGGGCGTAAAATGGAATACAAAAAGGCAGATGTGTTTTAATAGGAATATTATGTATTTTTAAGTATCACTATAATGACAGAACAAGACACAGAAAGTGAGTGAGAAAAAGAGAGAGAGAGAGATTAGTCTCTGACTCAACACTATGTTTGGAAGACCTTTGGTTATTAAATCAGTTTATGCAGTACAAGCAAACACACACACACACACACACACACACACACACTTTGTGGGGACAAACCATCCCAAAACCCTTCATGTTTTTAGATTTAAAAAAAGATCATTCTGTACGATTAACATGCTTGTTTCTCAAGGAGAACTAAAAATATCCCCACAAGGTCAAAATTTACTGGTCCCCATAATGCACTGGAAATCAGGACACACACACACACACAGTAACTTCATATGTAAATAACAGCTCAAAAGATCCAAATAACCACAGGCCTTGTGTCAAATAACTAACCAACTAACCATTACCCTTTATCTTTTTAGACAGAAATCTATGTTAGCAGAAATCTTTACTTACTACACAGTCTTTTTTCTTGTTCAGTTGTAAAGTTTCATTTTTCAAACTTTAACAATGATGACAAAACTAAAAGAAACCAGTTTTATTTTCTGTTTGTGAAAGGAGGAGAAGTTACGTCTATCAGACCATGAAACAATTCAAAGAATCTTTTCTTACATAACAATTACTCTTAAGTTTCATTGTCACAGTTATGTCATGTGGTGTGGAGTATTACAGAAAAAGGCACAGAAAACAAACAAGTTCTTTTAAAGATTTATCTAGAAAACCTATCACTTATCTTCCTGACAACTAAAATAAACTTTTAAACGTCACCAACTAAAACTAGCCAGGGCTTCTGAATTTAAACATTTGAAGTTCAACATCTGAGTTCTGTTATGTAAACACACTTAAAATTCAGAACACACAGCTTGTTCTGCCGGCTCTTTCTTTCACTCTGTAACTTTCTTTTCATCTTTTCTTTTCAATGCACCTCATTAAAATATTCTATGTTATAATTAAACCGGCTTAACAATGCCACAATTACTGACACTGACAGGAATGTACAGAGAGGTATTACTTGTGAATGTAAGATATTTGTTTGTGTGTGTGTGTGTGTTTTCCAGGTAAATGACCACTCTGCCCTCAGTGGTGTGTCTGTAAATGCCTCCATGACATTTTAAATGAATGAAGCACATTCAATTTAGGAATGCTTTAAATAAACACAGAACAAACAGGCAACTTCTCGGAATTAACGAATGAAATACACTTTCTTATGCTGTTTTACACACACACACAGCTGCTTGCTGTCTGAAGTTTCCAAAATAATCTGTGTCCAAAACAGTTCTGAATGGAAAAGGCTACAGTATGTGTGACAGAAAAGAGAAATGAAGGAAAATCTGGTTACCATCTGGGTTGACACAAACATTAGGCCATACAAACCCTGAAGACCAAAATAAGCATCTACACACAATCACAGACAAGCATCACAACAGCTACACAAACCCTTTCCTGCAGCGCAAATACAACATAGCTACGTTTGCTTAACATTAGTTAATATTTCAGTGCAACAAATTATCATAAATAAACCATCACAAATAATATTTATATTCACATGATGCCAACATTTGCTTGTTTTTACAACAATATTACAGCAATATCATATTGCAATATTTCAGCGCAGCAGATCACAAACAGCCTGGCAAAAAAATGATCTACACAAACTAACAATAGAAATGCTTACAATAGAATAAAACAATAAAAACTCTGCCTGCCTACATAGACATCTGTGCAAAACCAACATCTTTGTGTTTGTTTATCTTCTCTGTGAGAGTTTTAAGTGCATCTCTTTTTTCATCTCACAACACTGTGGCCTTCCAACACAGGGCTTAGTTGCCATTCACAAACACTTACACAATACACAACAAACAACAAAACTCACACACACATGCAGGGCCACTCTCTGCAAGTTACCGTAATAGACAATTTAAACTCACAGTGATTATTATAAATGATTTATGCATATACATAATTATTATTTTTAACATGTGTTCTCATAATCCTTAAAATAAAATTTAAAAATATACTTTCAGGATCGGAAGACCTTATCTGATGATCTCAGTCTGATAGCTTGGATAATACAGCACAGATGTATACTACAGTACACTTGCTCACACACATACACACTCTCTCTCTCGCTCTTATTTAGGTCAACATACAAATAAGACAGCTAAGCACTCTCTCCTGACTCTCAGGTGAAGTTATCTTTAGATTCAAGACAATAATAGATTCATCAGCCTCTATTTGCGGATGAAAACTAGACAGCTTTAAGCAAAGCAGTACATTAGAACTTGCCTGTAACTGAACTCTTATATTTAAATATACAATAAATAATTAAAAGCATTTCTTTACCAGCAGAAATGTAGATGGTGGGGTTAACGGTGGAAGTAGACAATGATAAACTTATAAGCCGATAAGCTTTAATAACTTGAAAACATTGTATTTTTTAAAGAATTTTAAGTCACATTAAGGTTTGTGCTAATAATCACAGCACTGAAATATGACAGGTATCAAAAACACAACGTGAAACATTAAACCAGGTCAGGTTTTCTCAAGTAAATGCAAGACGATTGATTCTCCAGCGTATTTAATATCAGTCTCACGTGTTGAAGAGTCTTGCTGTAGATATATAACACCATCACAGAGAGACACAGTTCATGAGAGTTCTGCTTTCTCTGCTTTCCCACAAGTGACCGTTTTTTTCTTATTTTGGCAGGTTGTGGGAAAGCAAACGTTTCTCTAAATCAAGAGACCCCTAGAATCTTGTGAGAGCGTGTGTGTAGATTTTTCCATTAGGAGACATCTCCAATGTCTGTCTCCATGACTCTCTATGAAATAAATCTTTTACCAGCCTGGCATGAGCAAATCAAGTTAATTACAGGCCTCAAAAACAAGTTACCGCCTTGAGAGAAACGCAGAACAATGTTATCCTGTACTGCATACACTGGCCTCTATACAGACTTGACATCTGTAGATTTACATAGCGCTGTATGGCCAAAGGCTTACATTTACATGTATGCCAGTAGCCTGAGGCTGGACTTATGTAATGGAAAGACAAAGTCCCCTCTCTGGATTTGTTTGCTTTAAGTCCAATATAAACTGACCACCATAAATCAGTCATTTGTTTTCATGGAACATTTAAAACGCACTTGGAAAGATCAACACACAATTAATACTATAATGTTTACATGCAGAGGATTTCCCAGTGATAATAAAAATCTTTAGCAAATGAAAACCAAGGAGGCCACCACAAAGCCCTGATCTCAACATCATTAAGTCAGTTTGGATTACAGGAAGACACTGCAGTTACTAGCATTTAGCATGAGAAGTTGTTTCTAAGGATAGATAAGAATAGAACAGCTATTTCAATATTTTCAATGTCTAGCATTTTATTGTTTTAGTTCCATTACGAACAAATCTATTAATAATCCATAAGTGTAAACAAACCAGCCTTATGCTCATACAAACTAACTGTTTAACAGTGTTCTGTTAAAAGTTTAATAGATCTGGCAGGTGTTTGTGTAAAGTCTTGTGTTTGCCAAAGTCTGCCTGGATATGAGTGTGAACGGATGCTCATTATAAACCCAGTCCCTTTTGCGACCCTGAAATGTAATATAATTTAACTGCTGTGACATAACTTCCTGACCTTCGGTAATGAGACCTTGACTGACATTTACTGAATACAGCAGCTGTTCATGTTTCTTATCAGCCTGCAGACACACCTGTGAATCCACATACACACTTTAATAGCCTCAGTTCTGCTTCTACAGGTAAAAGCACCTGTCATATCAATCTATTTTCATGATTAAATCTATACTGACTGACAGATGTATTTGAAAGCTCACTTGTGTATTTGCATGCATGTAAAACTGTGTTTACATATAGCTGCAATCTGTAAATCAAACTCGACGGCCTAAATGATAAACCTTTAATGAATAATGGATTGCGCATTGAGGTAAGGAGCACATTTTAAACATTGATCTGTTATGCACTTGCTGAATAACTGCTTTATTGTTTTTAAACCAAATTAGTTACAGATTAGAAATGAAATGTATGTGTATATTATATAGCTATATTAACATGTATATGTATATACACATATAATAACTTCATAGAAATAAAGTGTTTGTTTGTTAGCATATTGGTTTCTGTTTTGGTACTAAAACTTATTACTATGACTTAACTCTGTTGAGGGGTGTGTGTATTTTTATGTGTGTGTGCATGACGACAAACAGTAACTATATGACCTTCATATGACCTGTGAATGCTTTACCCAGAAAGCACCATTCGTTCCTGCACGTGACACTTCAATCGCTCAACCACAAACATTCATGTTTCACCAAATTCAATTTCCCTCCCACGCATTTCCACAACCCTTCTCTTCCCTACTCTCCTTCCCTCTTCCACTTTCTCCCCCTGCATCCAGTTTCTCGCTATTGTTATTGTAAAATTACACAATTCATTTGAATGAAAGTACAAACAGTAACTGTAACATACTATAACTTCTGATGGTTTGGTTGCTTTGACTTGTTTCATTTACTCACAGCAACAACAAAAAAAATCACTGAGCACAGTGGCAGAAGTCTGTAAACTGTGGGAGACTGAAACCAAACGTTGTTTGGATATAAGGAGTGAAAGGCAATGGTAATCTTTATCAATCTCATGAAAGGAACACACAGTCTTCTGTATAGCAAACAGAGAGGCATTGAGGATGTCTGTGTTGCTGGTTCAG
Organism: Yasuhikotakia modesta; assembly: GCA_036877545.1. Lineage (NCBI taxonomy): Eukaryota > Metazoa > Chordata > Actinopteri > Cypriniformes > Botiidae > Yasuhikotakia > Yasuhikotakia modesta. Next base: position 44,788 of record JBAJNP010002353.1, read on the forward strand.
TAAAGGGCAGATATTAAAAGCTCTTTTAGGGCTGATTTGGTCTCCTGGAGCAGGACTTTTCAAACATCTGTCTGGTTGTGATTATCACATTACAATCCCACTGTGCAGATGCTCTGTGATGTTCCATTAATAAAGTTACTATTTAATAAAGTTTATAAAGTTACTAGAAGTCTTGTCACATTATCTATAGGATGCAATGAAGCGTGTGAGCAGTGCACTAACCGGAAACAGTGGTGGAATACACCAGAGCCCTGTACTGAAAAACACATCAAAACATCACCTGCCATCCAATCAGCAGCTTTCTAACACAGCCTTGCCTTCATCACACTCAACTTCAACATATACATCAAAAATGATTAATACAGACACAGGGAATAACATAACATCTGACTGCTAGACCGATTGAAACACAAAAAGATGTGATAAGACGAAGAATTGAATTACAATAGCTTGGGAATTAAAACACATTGACAACACACAGTGAATTGAGCAAAGCCAACATACCTGAAATGCACACAAGTCTATACTTGTAATATAGTTGTTATTATAGCTATATCTGGCTCATATGACAGTTTACTGTAAGTAGGACAAATTGTATTAAAGGAAAAAATGTGTGTGTGTGTGTGTGTGTGTGTGTGTGACGAGAGAGAGAGAGAGAGAGAGAGAGAGAGAGAGAGGGTGGGGGGGAGAGAATGGTGCAAGAAGGAATCTGACCAGACACGTCACTATAATTCCACATCCTCAAACATTGTGAAATCAGCTAAATCTCTGACTTTAACCTTTGGCCACATCACACCTACAATATAACGCTGGAATGTTTAAAATTATATAGTCAGGCTGACACGTGTCCCCAGTGTCAGCAGAATTGCAGCTGCTGTGATGTACAGATATATTGTGGAACACAACCACATGCTTATTCACACTGTTGTCATCTTCCTTCCTGCTCTCATTGCCAGTCATCAAAAACACATTTTTCTCTTGACTACGGCTTTCGCTATGTGTCGCAGCTACAGCTCATTACTTAGGGAAAGGGAAAGTTATTGCCATTTGGATAGAGCCTGTGTCTTTTAAGACAAAGAAAAACTGTTAGTTTCAGTCTTAAACTAGAGAACTGAGGCCAACGAAACAACAAAATATCTGACTCTGTTTCACTTTCTCTCTGCGCCACCCAAAAGATACAACAGAGTTTTATTTGTAGATAAAGGCCATATATTTAACGCAGCCTTCATCGCAAGCCCTGCAGTGAGAATATCCCTGTTGGGTTTTAAACCAGCCACTTTTGACAGGTCAATAAATTGAAAAGCGGGGAGAAGGTCAAAGAACTGCAGTCTGCACAGCAAGTCATTTCCACTTACCTTTCAAGTAAGTTTAATGATCCAGTGGTCATATTTTAATCAATCAGTGAGAAATATTATAAAGAAACACGGCCATAAGTAGTTAGGTGCTCCTCTAATGTATACTTAGGAATTTATGATTCAAAGAACCCGGAATATTTTTGACACGCCTTCATTTCCTGAAATAGTTTAAAATTTAGGGAGTTGTCTTTCCATTCATTAATTCCTGCGTTAGCAGGGGCGTAGTGTCAGGCATGAATACCCATATAAACACACATGCCATAATACCACATTTACAACATACTTTATATGCAATTTACTTTTTCTTCTAGAAAAAGATTTTAAACCTGTTACGTCGGTCTGAGCAACGACATAAAGCACAAAGTACCCGAACACTACGAGACAAAAATGTTCATCCATTATTAGATTATCCTTATAGAAACAAGACTTTATTACAGTCACCAACAGCCACAAACACACCAATGTGTGTTTCATGTATTCCTACGTGGCAACAGCTGCCATTCTCCACCGATGTGTCACGTCATAACGTCACTTACCTTCAGATACAGTAAAGCAGGTCTGGGGGTGACGGGTATTTTCCGCCACATGTCGCTACGATTAGATAAGCGATTAAAGAGAGATTAGGATCAGTAAAGGATCGGTCGACCCCAGTGGAAAAATAAATGATCCCAATCCAAGCGGACGGTTTAATAGTCCCATCGAGGACTAGCAGAAGTAAAGTCAAAATACGCGCAGTGTGTGTTTTGACAGAGGCCCTGGAAAAGTGGGGATCAACTCACCGTGTTTTCCCAAAGGATACTTGTAGCTCTGCTGATCCTGAGCCTTGCGCAGAAAAGTGAATCTGGATCCTACTCGATTCCGAACCAGGCCGAAAAAAACACCCCGCCGTCCCCGTTATCCTGCCATAGCTGCTATCGCGTAATATATTCACGTCGCGAGTGGATAACTGTGTGTTGTGACAGGGCTGGTCGCTTTGGACGCGCACTGAAGGCAGGAGACGTGCGCGTCACCGTGTTTGCGTAAGTGGGTGGATTTTTTTCAAAGCGCTCGGTTCTGCATGAGGGGGAGGGAGGAGGGGATCCCGTCTTGTCCCACAACTCTCCACGGCTCAGTGACGTAATAAACAACGCCCCGCCCTTTCTCAGCGTCCAACCAGAACGTAGCACTGGATTTACAGTCACGGTTATAATACAACATCCGTCAAAATCCCGGGATGAACTAAAAAAAACGTGATTTTCCGTAGGCAGCGTGATGTTTGCATATAAAAATTTACGATTTTAGAATAACGTTAGAATAAACAAATAAAGCATATAAGCGCACGAAGTATTATGTCTATTGATTTTCTAATTAGGACGTTATGTTGAGTAAAAAAACTGTATTAATGTTTATAAATCTCAATACAAACCGGGTACGGCACAGGTACAATGGAGGGCGCGGAAAACCAGTGAAAGCGACTTTTTAACCAACATTGTAAACTTCGGGTCTTCATTGAAAACATCGGCTTTCATGTGAAGTCCAGCGAAATGAGTCACTTTCAGTTGCGCAAAACCAGGCGACGGGAAGAAGGAAGAGAGCTACGAAGAACAAGGCGGAAAAGTGGTAACAATGTGTTTTATTCTTTTACATTGCCTTATTATCTACTGGGCTGTTATGACTTCTTGCAATGTCCACTCATCCACAAAAACCATACCGATGGCCGGGTATTTTGGCACCAAAGGTCGGTATGAGGAGGTTAACCCCTATCTAGTCGACGACATTCTCGCTATTAACCAGTCACTCGTGACGCTCCCTCCCTCGAAATGCAGGGCAATTCACCTGACAGCTATAATCCGTCACGGTACGAGGTTGCCGACTAATAAAAACGTACAAAAGATGCTGGCTTTCTATAACCTTGTGATGCGCGATGCCTCTGGCGCCTTAAACACTTTAGAAGAGATCAAGTCCAACTGGGAGATGTGGTATACGGATGAGATGGACGGACAGCTAGTGGACAAGGGCCGTGAGGACCACAGGTACTTGGCGCAAAGACTGATCAGATGGTTCCCATCTTTGCTGACCGAGGACAACGTGCGTAACGGGCGCGTAAAACTGATCACCAGCTCCAAACACAGGTGTGTGAACAGCACCATCGCTTTCAGAACGGGGCTAATGCAAGAACTGGGTATACAAGGTAATGCTTGAGGGTCCAGCCCTGCTGTTACCATAGACACTGTGTCATCAAGCCATACATTTGGATCCTTATTTTCCTGCATGCCCTAAAATGTATTTGGAAATGTTTAAATAACTTTTAACACACTTAGTAGTCTGCAAACTTGATATGCATGTTTATTGATGTAATTAAGGTTGCAGAGTAACATTTTCACAGTCCACACCTTATCTGGGGTTACATAGTCATACTGTACATTATGTAAAGGCCATCATCTGTTGAATGATTTACGTATTTGTTTTGTTTTCCAAGCTGAGATGAACATAACTGTAAATGACGCTTTGATGCGTTACTTCGATCAGTGCGAACGGTTCGTAGTAGAAGTGGAGAACAATAAAAGCGCATTGGAGGAAGTAAAACGTTTCAACCAAGGCCCTGAGATGAAAAGAGTAACAGAGAAAATGGCCGACAGACTGCAAGTCCCTTACCCCAGCATCACTGATGGTCAGTGCTGTCATAATGTAAGCCAGTAACACATACTACACCATTATAACTGCAAACAGCACAGTACAGAAGTTTGCGGTGTGTTTTGGAAGTGTTACCATGTTTTTTTGCATGCAATATTGGTTATTATTGTGCTTTGTGGAAATAACCCAAGAGAGAGATGTGGTTTAATGCGTTGCATCCGTTTCAATATTAGAAAGCAGGCAAGCTTTGTTCCCTCTAAAAGCTTTACGCTTGCAACCACAACCACAACTTCATATTAGCATTTAGTTACATGTTCTTCTTTCCCAAAACCATGTCTGACTGTTGGACCCCGTCTCATAAACAGGTTTATA
>JBAJNP010002354.1:0-49127 GCA_036877545.1 Yasuhikotakia modesta
CAGGAGGAATCCATTTATGGAAATCAAACCCAGGAGTTTAAGTTGGGATTCAAACCATCAACCTTTTGGTCAGCAGCCTGGACCTTTACTCACATGTATCCAATGTCCCACACACTGGTTACAGAGATAGTGAGATAAACTTTACCTCAGCAAACGAGGAAACTGTGAGGTCAGAACAGCCTTTCGCTGTATGGGAGAGATGTTGGAAAGGTCTTCACTTGAACAGCCTCCCTCAATCCGTCCATCTGGAGCCTCCGACTCAAACCCACAGCAGCCTGCATTACAGGCGTGACACCTTTTAAGTGCCAGTTTGGATACTTGCCACCCATTTTTTTGCCAAATGCCATAACAAGATTGGTCCTGATCCGATAAGACTGGCATCCCACCAAACGCTGCTCAGACTGGAAACTTATTAGCCAAATTCCTGCTATACTGGTTTGTTTAAAATTATCCAGAACATCAACTGGCTTCCCAAATAACAATTTTGGGTTGTAAGATTGTTTCCATAATGTTTTCAAATATTAACAAAAACATATTATTGTTTATATTGTTATATATATTATTAAAATATTATTGTTCTACGAACATCCAAAGCATCCAGTTTATTTTTTTTACTTTGTATCAACATTGTTGCTTGGTTTAAAGAACATTATCTTTTTGATAACTTGAACTTTTGGAGAACATTAGTCAATGTTTTGAGAATCTTTCTTGTTAGCCAGGCTATAAATATCCTTTGAGTCTTCTACATCCATCTGGCCTTCCTGGTTTTCCAGATTAAACTGACACACAGACATTCCAGATTCCCAGCATTTTAACCTCATCTGTGTCCCACTTCATCCGAGCTCAGCCCGCTGCTACCATCCATTGTGCTCTTGACTGTTGACTCCTGCTGGATTCAGTGAAAAACAGAGTTTTTTCTGAAACAAAAGAACATAATGAGTGCAAACTTAAGTCCTAAATCTTAGATACTTTAGATGGTTGACTCCAGAAGATGTTCCTACCAAAGAACTCAGAATAATGTATGAAGAACATCAAACCAGAGCCCTGATCCACAACTACTTTCATTGGGTTAATCATTGTTATTGCCCAATAGTACCACTTCTTACTTCCTCAATCCATTTTCTACTCCCTCTTCAAAAGGAGTTCTCAAAACAAGCTTTTGTTTCTAAAGACAAATCTCTGGATGTTGCTTTTTTAGCATCTTCCCACATCCCGAAAACTTTCAGCCTCACAGAACGCTCTAGAAATGTCAGTATCTCTCAACAGGATGGACTGCGTGTTACAGACAGAATGATTATGTTCTTCAGAGGCATGACTCACAGCGTGAGAGAGCGTTACTGCACTTGTGCTGTGACATATAGCATTGAGCGTCCTCTGCAAACATCCCACAGAATGAATCAGTAAACAGTTACACATGTCGTTGAGCAACACGGTGATAAATCAAAAAGCAAAAAACAAACAAATAAAAACATCCCCAAAACTAATTGAATATGTTTAGAAGCAAATGTGGTTCAAGAGAAACTATTTTCCCACTGCAGGAAGAGTTTGTCAGTCTGTTGTGATTGGATCTCTGCATGACATAATTATTTTACCTTATTTTATTGTAGTTTTATTAATATCTTGAGGTAGCATTAATTTTAATATTTTTAGTTTTCCAGCACATTGACATTTTTATTTACTTCAAGTTAAATTGTTTACATTTTGTTTCATTAAAACGTTAGTTTCAGTTTTTGTTGTAACTCATATATTTTGGTGCAAATAACACAGATAAATTGATGGACTTTCAAATTCACAATTGTAAGCAGTTCTTTCTCTGTTGTGGCCTCACATACTGAGACTGTGATCAGTGTTTGACAGACACCAAGATGAGATCAGACTGCACTCAGAAGTCATGACGTTTACATTTTGAACTGATTTATACTGTCGGTTTTGTTGGCGATCAGTTTGGTCTCCACCTAGTTTTTGTTCCCTGGCTGTCACTGAGAAACTATTATCATTTAAATTGATGCATGACAGTTTTTTAGACTCAATATGTATCTGTTACACAAACATATTTTTAATATAATATTTACAGAATGCAATAATTGCATATAGAATTAAGATGGATTATAGTGGAGCTGTATGGTTCAGTATAAAAAGAAAAATTCAGCGTTTCATATATATTATATTCATAAAAGGCTTTGACTAATCCAAAGCACACTGGTTGGTAATATTAAAACAAAATAAAATGCTTCTCCTGTGCTTTACAATGTGGCATTGTAATAAATCCACATGGTTTTCAGATGAGCAAGAGAGCTTAAGGTGTTTGACACCTGAGAGCGACGAACAAACACGGATGAAGAAGTTATTAAAAGAGCAACAGGGTGTGAGAAACTCTGTGCATGTGATATCAGCAGACTGCTGCTAACATTCACTAGACTAGACTGCTGACATTCACTAACACTAACTAGTGCACATAACTGTCGGCTAAAAACTAGTGGTTGTTGAGGCTAAAGGATTTGTCAAACCCTAGATTATATCTTATTCTTGTATCCTTTACACAATCCACTCCACATTTATTTTGTTTAGCTTTACAATCATATTAAAAAAAAATTAGCTTTTGTAAAGTCTTAGTGAGAAACTGAAATCAAACTGATGTCAAGCACTGCAAACTTTCAATAATCTGACATGATAACACCAACTCTTAATAATAAAATCTGAGGCTGCAGAAACATTTAAATGAGTTCTCAGTCAAAATGAAACCTTGTGCCTAAAACAGACAAATAAAGTGTTAAAGTCATTATTTTCTTGTCTTGGTACATATGATAATAATTGTATAAAGTACTTTGACTTTTAAAAAGCACCACAAAATATATAAATAGAAATAAAACAGGTTACAGTAGTTAAGTCTATCGGTTACAGTAATTTTTCTATCGTGTAACACTGAGAACTTTAATGAGAGCTTCATAAATCCCACAAATTTCTTCTGTTAATAATTCTTTATTATAATAAAGTTTATATTTGATTTTAGTTGATATTAGTTACTTTTCTTTTTGTTTTTCAATCTGTGCCCCGTGAGCCAAACTCCCTCAATAACCTTTAGATAACAAAACAACGAGACAGAAACTGTTAGATTTAATAAAACTCAAAGCCGGTTTGATTTAGTTTAAACTTGCTATGCATCAATTCAAAATAAACATTAAACTCCAGTGTTCCACATCAGAGACATTAAACCTGATGCTACTAATTGTTTTTACCTTTTAGAAATCCCAGCAAATCCCAGCAAAATGATAGTTGTGAAGATCTCAAGGTTCCTCAGTGAACACGTGTCACATCACACTGAGATGTTGCTATTTTACTATAAACAGGAAACAGATTTGTGTTTGTTACACTGAAGACATAATGAAGTATAAAATTCAGCTGATCTATTCATTATTCTTAAAACAACCTTGTCAGCAACGATAAATCATTGACCAGCGTTTCATACCTTCTGTCAGTCTGAAGAAGTCAAAATAAGTTTTGCTACACTGGCGGTGTGCAGTAAACTACACTGCTCAGCATTCATGCTAAATTACAATGATTTATTGTACAGCGGTTTATTTTTAATGTACCTTATAGTTTTCATTGCACAGTTACGATTTGAATTCGAGTAAAACCGTCTTGCCCAAAATCAGCATAAAATTGCGAATTGACTGAGCGAATCAAAAAGCTGCTCTGACCGGCGACAGAAAAGCCTATTAGCTAAAAATCAAAGCGAAGCCGCTAAGAGGTTCCCCAGGCATGAGGCCAAATGTTTATAAATATTTGTACTCCTGTATTATTCTGTCCGTAGAGAATAATAATTCTGTAATATTTCCATATCATCCAGTTAGCTCAGGTTAGCGAGTATTACAGACACGCTCTGGTGCTCACGCCTTTATGCGTTTCAAAATAAAACGCTATCTTCCTGACACAGACATGAGGTTTCAAAATGAAGATGTTTAAAGATTTATGCTCATTTTATGAGCAACACTAATCACTGAACAAGTACTACATGAACGGCGGCCCGACACAGACGGATTTGACCGAGGGAGAACCAAAATGTGTTTGGGCCTTTTGTGTGGGCTTTTGCAGCCACCAGTCTTCAGTCTGTGAGCGTCGCTGTGTTTAGTGGAAACCCCCAGTGAAGGGAAACATTTGCCAAACTGGGTCTTCGTGAATAATTGCTGATCTCCCACCTCGACTCCAGTGAGCTACAGGAGCTCTCACATCTAACAAACGATACAGTCGCTCTGAGCATCCAGATGCGAGCGTGGCAACAGACAACCGTATCGCTTGATAAGAGACGGAGAGGATGCGGGTCATTTACCAGCGACAGAAAAGATATATGCTTGCAAATCCAAAAAAACTGCATAAATGAACTTGTTTATTAACCGAAACTTATTTAAATTTCCATATTAACGCGCATGAGCGTAAAACACTGCAGTTGTCATCGGCACGCGCCTCTCGCTGTGTGCATGGGAAGTCAACAATGCGCAAACCTGTTTTGATGGAAAAAGCAGCAGGAGGTTGTGACAAAATACCAGAGTACATTAAGCAAAATGACTGAAACTAAGCGGCTAATTTGTATCTTTTTTATCTTTTTGTTTTGTGCACCCTAGCATCTTTATAAACAATCGATCGTAAATCTCCTCATTTGTTCTGAGGAATGAAACGTTTAAAAGGTAAATGAGCGCCACTCGTCAAACCTCCTCATGCTCACTTAACTCCACAAATGCTTTGTTGCAATATTTGCATTGCAGCTGTAACACAAATTATATCATCAGCGTGTCATGTAACAGATCGCAATATGTGTAAATAGGCTTATCGTACTGTGTGATGAGGCTAACTGAGTTTGCTTAATATCACGGCCTGTCTACACTCACAGTGGGAGAGACGTGACAATTCTTCTCAGCACAGTAAACAATTTCTTCTGAACTCAAGCTGATATCGATTTATCTTCTACTTGTGTTTTCAAAAAGTTGCTTTTGAAATGATCAAGCGCATCTGGGGTTGAATGAATTTTGTGCTGATGCAATAATACTGTACATTTCTGCAACACATACGTTGTACAGTAATCTCTCAAACTCTCCGCCTAACAGGGAACATTCTCGGAAGAAGTGACAAACATCAGCTTTCATTTAGATAAAAGGTCAGATTGTCTCGCTTTCATTGAAGCACACACAACGCTCTTTAAACGTTCTCACATCACGCTGGGAGAACACGGATCATCAGCTTTTACTGACGCATGTTAAGCGTGTCAGAGCATGTAAATGTTTCATTGCAACATTTTACTCAAATTGATTTGCACATCAAAATCAAACTGCACCTGATTTTCTAACAAATAACACAGCAATGTAAAATCAAAACCCTTTTGGAAATCACTGAATGTAATCCATACAGTGTGTGGTTTGTGTAAATCACTCTACAGATCTCTGTATTCTGTTATTAACTTACAAATATCCTGATATCATTACCAGTAATCTGCACAGGACAGCATGAGTTTGTTCTGAGTTATATCTGCAGGGTCTCTGTTTCTACAGACCTGTGGAAAGAAAGGAGAAAGGAGTTTCTTCAGGTTGTTTAAACAGATGAAAAGTATCAGAATGAGCCACATAGACTCACCAACATGAGTGTCACTCATTTTATCATATGCAGATTTTGTTTCTGTATTATTTAACTTCATAATCATAGTTTTTAATAACTGCAAAAATATATTTTCAAAGAATTATTCCTTAAAATTTGTTTAAATTACTCAAATCATCAGAATTATTATTTTTCATAACAATAATTATCATCATTTATTTTACATTAAATAATATTTATTGTTTTTTAAGAAATGAAAGCATCACACAAGTGTCTGATCATGAAAACTGTAAATAAACTGTTTCAGTGCTAATGAACTGATTTACTAAAACAACACACAGTTCTTATATTTCTCCTGCCTGTAGATGTACATTTATGGTACAATGTTATAAAAACACTGCTGCAACATTGTAATGGCTTTATAAAGTAGCTTGAGTCATGCTAGTGTAAAATAATAGTTACTTAAATACTTTAGTGACTTAAAGGAACAGACTTAAGTGACTTCAATGCCTAAGCATGTTAAAAGCTACATTTGCTTAGCTACTCCCAACACTTTTCAAGATTGATTCAATGTATTAATTTCTCGTTTTCCCCTCATGTTACCCATGGGAGGTCGACTCATGTAAAGCTCCACAATGAACCAGTAATTATAAAACTAGGACATATAGCAATGGGAGATAATTAATATTACCGCGTCCCAGAGAGATGTTTGATGAAATTTAGGATTTGACAGAGACTTTCAATTATGTCAACCCCACCGGGTCCTTACATCCAGAATGTATTACGTCTATATTAGGTGCCTCACATGACAAATGTGAAGTTTGGGCCGGGCTGGTATCACAGGGGATGTGAACTCATGGTGTCTGTTAGCTTTAATTCACCACACCTGCCAACAAACAGCTGATTATGTGGGAAACAAACTCCTTCACTCACCGAACGGAGGCAGATGTCAGACTGATGGACAATATTGTAGAAGAATCGCAGGTACAGGAAGTTACCTTGGAGGTAAAGTTTGTGTTCTGTGGATGTTGCACAGGAGAGGATCTTGCAGATCTTTATTCAGACTGAGAAATATTGTTAAAAGAAAAACTTTGTCCCTTTGAAAAAATGATTTTCAATGTTTTTCTCTGTTTGACCCTCAGATAGGACGTCTTTCATACGTGAGCTTAAACCAAAGCCAGGCTAGAGCAGAGAGCAGAAATCATGACTTTAGCTTTGAAGGGCGATTGCTGATGGTCTCTCCTGAAGTGACTCAACACTGCAGCATTGAGAATCTCTTTGTTATCAGCCTTTGAAGTGGAGATTTCGAAGTTTTATTCGTTCAGGTTGCCCACAAAACTACGTTAGTAGTTCGTTTTGGTTAAAGAAAAGGATAAATGATGAATGAAAGACAAACCTTGAAAAGATGAACGAATGAATTAATAAATAAGCAATAATAGTACTTTTTTCTCTTTTGAAGGACACAAAATGATTTTTTACAGCTCATATAATAAAGTGTACGGTGACCAGGTGCTGTCACGCTCCATAATACCCAATAAATCAACAAAACCGTCCACAGCACCTGTGTGTTAGCCAAACCTCTGAAGCCGTCTAACATCTTACTCTTAAATTAAATGGTTAGTCACCAGTTTACAGTCATGCTCAGCGGCTGTTCCCAGCTAACAATTTTAGGCTGTAAGAACGTTCCTTAACGTTTACATTAATTAACAAGCATGCTATTTAGAAAGCTTTAAATATGTTCACAACATTTAGCGAATTGCTTGCAGTTAAAAACAATATTTAAGTGTTTTTAAGTTATGCTTTGAGAATTTGTCTTTGAGAACGTTCCCTGTTGGCTGGGTAATGAGTAAATGATGACAAAATGGTCAGTTTTAGGTGAGTTATTCCTTTAACAGCTAACCATCTCTCACTCGTCTGCTGTAATCACCAGTTTCCTCACGAGTTTAAAATAATACCTTTATAAATGATGCCGTTTCATCCAGCCGCTGAGCAGAAGATCTCAAGCGTTGTTCTCCATTTCCAGAACCCCAGGAGGACAGGTGAAGAATTGGGTCACTGCGAGGAACAGGAATTAGTTTCTCTGTGACCCAGTGCCGGTTCCCCTGACCCTGTTCATCACCTGTGTTTGTTTACCTGCTATAAACCCACGGGACAGGAGACTGTTCATCACAGGTGCTTTGCATCAGTGATATTGATGAGATTGTATGTCTGACGGCTTCAGCACAGGTGTGGATTTCAGCATCATATCTGAGATTGTGTCATTGGCGTGTCCCAGCAACTTGTCACAGTTCCCACCAGAGAACTAAAAGCACATTTTAAAATGGGCTATATATAGCAAAACATTCATCCTAATTTGACCTAATGTAAACATTAGGGAAACGTTCTTGCAATCCAAAATTGGGCAGTAATTGAAAGACCACATGGATTGTTTTCAACATTATTAATATTTTCATTCCCCTAAAACAATCTTTCTTAAAGCGTATAATTAAGTAACTCAACACAAACACATGTCTAAATGTAGCTCTAATGTAACTGCATGGTAAACTTTCATCAGAAATGAGACGCAACTTTCCAGTAAACAATAAAACTCAAACCACCAGAACTCTGAGTTCTGTGTCACATCTCAGCATATGAAGGTTTCGTTTTGATCATTTATCTTACGACTAATTAATATTTATGCTGGTTGGAGATAAGAGTAATCTTCTAAAAGGCCGGATTTATCATCCTTACGCATCCAGTCACCCCCGTATCAAACCAGGCGAATGTAGATGTATTTATTCTCTGTCAGAACACAGAAAATTCACTGCTGTGTATTGTGCTGCTATCTTGCATACGATGAAAGTGTTTGGTTGGCTTTAAAAGACCATTAAAGCCTAATAATTATAGAAATAACTATAATAAAAGTAACTTAAGTCAATATATATTTAATGTTATAAAATATTATAGTAATATGATGTATATATTGTATATTATTTAACATTTTATATATTAATTTAATGTTTAAAAACTATATATTGTTATGATATTTTTTTATGAAAGACAAGGACAGTTTGCAATGACACATCCAGCTCAGGGAAACCCCTGAGAGGGGGCGAGGAGACCCCATACGCGGCACTGCGCGGTTTTACAGTGACCTGCTTTCCTGAGGCACACAGAGGAGACTCACACGGATCAGCTTTAGGAGCTACGTGGATTCAGAGGCGCTTGCTTTCCTCGTCTGGTGTTATGAGCCAGAAATACTGAGTGAATAAAGGAAGAAAGAAAGAAAAGAAAGAGATGGAGGACAGATTTCTTGCTCTGCAGCCCCAGTTTGCTGACCATCACGCCAGCTTCCAGCGCCTAAACTCTTCCTTCATTTCCTCTCCTCTGAATCGTGCCCAACCCTGGAGGCTGGGAATAAAAGCAGAGGCTCTCTGTCATGGCGTTTCGTCACTCCCAGGCCTGCATCCTTCATCTGATACACTTCAGTGTGAAAACACTCCTACACAGCATTTATAATACAGAACGCTTGACCCATGCCTCTGACGGATAAATCACGATGCCTCTAGCGAGGTCTCCTGCAAATTTTAAAAGTGTGTGTCCTCAAAACCAGCCAAGCCTGCACATAAAACAATAACACGGATTTGCTTACTTAAGGGAAAAAATGGAAGTTTCCTCTGAATCAGGTGTCCGTTTGAAGCCCCTCACGGATCTAATGCAGACTTTTATCCTGTCTTTTTCTCTCCCTGCTTCCATCTGTCAACACGTGCACAACATCAGACAGGAAGTAAATTTTACTCTTATGTGCCCCCAAGCAATTAAATGCTTTCCGTCGCATGCCATGCAGTTTTTGACATGTCATTTTCAGCAGCAGTGCCTTTAAAGCAAAACCCCTCCCCGTGCGGTGATGCAACAATCCCATGTGGCTGTTCTTTAATCTTTTAATGCCCCCATGCTGTGAACGCTGATATGACACCCATCAGTGCTCGCCACACGCTCACGCGTGGTTTCACACGTGCACACACACACATGCATGCATGCATTCAGTGAGACATCATCAACGTTAAAACCACCGTAAATAGCCACCAATGCAGCTGTACTGTATCAATACTGTAGCTACAGTTTTGATTGAGCTACAACAGCCTCATCGAGAGATTCATTCTACTTTGTTAGAGTAAACCGTTAGCTAGCTAGTTTGTCAGATAGCTAGCTCACCATTATGATTAAGATGAACTAGCTGTCAAAATACGTATTTGCTTTTGTTAGTTAGGCTTATAAACTAGGCTTATTTTTTAGACCTTGTTTAACACAGAAAAATATTGTTAAAACAAAATGTAATACTGTTTTACATTTCCACAACTTTGTATAACTTTGTTTAACTTTTTTTTTGCAATGGTCTCACAATAACAAAAATGTAAGTTTTAACAACACACTCTCTGTTTATTCTAATTGTAGCAATATTCACAATTAAAATATTCCTTTTGTGGAAATCCACAGTTCAGCATTCGTGGCTCTTCACAGACGGTTTGTGGTGTGTGTGTGTGTGTGTGTGTGTGTGTGTCTGTGTGTGTGTGTCTGTGTGTGTGTGTGTGTGTGTGTCTGTGTGTGTGTGTGTGTGTCTGTGTGTGTGTGCGTGTGTGTGTGCGTGTGTCTGTGTGTGTGCGTGTGTGTGTGTGTGTGCGTGTGTGTGCGTGTGTGTGTGTGAGCGATACATCCACACACATCTGTTGGGACTCCAGCGTAACTCTCAGTTAGAGTTTACAGTATCGTTTCTGACTGACCGCAGGGACAGCAGGTATCACCAGAAACATGCTCCTCAGTACATGTTTATCACTGCTGTGTGTTTTATGAGAGCAGCTGCAGGCCAGAGCAGAAAATAAAGATTCAGATTTACAAATACGTTTGTGCTGCTGTTACGAGCTTCCCAGAGACTGATGATGCACAATTTAACAAGGTTTCTCCTCATGCATTACAATGCTCACTCTCTCTCTCTCTTTCTCTCTCTTTTGCCCGCTCGCTCGCTCACAATGAAGGCTGTGTTTGGGTTTAGTGTGAGATGCATTTGGTACGACATACAGACACTGGACAGTTGATCAAGCCTCAGTTCTGTGTCTTCTGTTTGAATTTAGAAGTTGTTTTTAGAGCACAATATGGAAAGTAAAGACATGACTAACATTTTTAGGTTGTAGAAACGTTTCCATAATGTTCAAACACAGTAATGCTGTCAGTTTGCCACTAAAATGCCTAATTATGCGTGTTGCACTAGCCTTACTGGAAGAACGTTTTTCAATAACTTTGGGAGAACTTTTAGAGACCATTAGTCAATGTTTCCTGTTAGCTGGCCAGAGTAAGAGGAGAGCAAATGGAAAGTTTAAAATAAAGTTTTCTGTTCTTTCTCCTGAGATAAAAGACTGTGGTAATCTGACGTCTCATCTGGAGTTTCAGAATGGAGCTCATCTGTCTCAGACTGAGCTCACATCTGCCAACGTACTGAAGCCTGCGATGAGCTCACGTAGTGTTATTATGTTCCTCCAGCACATCAATTATATGAACTGTTACTCTGGGTCAAATTGTCTCATTTGGTACGTTTTTTTATTCTCCCAAAACATTTTTACAAGAACCAGCAGAGACTAAATTGAAGTTTAAATGAAGCACAACTGAGAACTAACAGGGAACGCGCTCAGAACATTAGCTAACAGTGCCTAAAACTTCTGTCAAAGTTGTCAACAAACGTTCTCGCTAGTAGAACTTGTTTCAGCATTGCATCACTTAACAACAGTGTTCGTTCTAAACTGTGAATGGAACATTTTAGAACATTTACAGGATGCTAACATCTAACCAAGCAATAACATTAACAGAACGTCACAAAAAAGTTTTGAACGTTTATAGAACTTTCAATGTTCTTCCAACCTGAACTTGTTAGCTGGGAGGTGTCTGATGTTTTCAGCTGCACAGGAATCACACAAACACCTTCGGTAAACAATTACAGCACCCATGGACTCAGTCTTCACAGCATTGGGGCAAGACGACACGTAACTTCACATTTATTTCCCGTTACTGTGTGCTGCAGATATGAACATGCATAATTAGTTTTCATAGTTTTCACAATCCATCTAGGCGGGTATAAAATAAATAAATAAATGAATTCATCATTTAATGGATGGAGGCCAAATGTTCTTACAAAACCTACTTAACTGCACTTACGTTCCCCATGCAGGTTAATAGATTTTGTGAATGTTTTCGTAATGTTTAAAGTAACGAAAACAATTGTTCCATAAAGTAACCAAAAATGTTATTTTGAATCCTCTAGAAACATTTTTTTAGATGCTGTACTAACATTATTGCTTCATGATACAGAACGTTATTCAGACATCGTTTAATACTGTAACATTTTTAAAACGTTCTACTAACAATTTAGGAATAGCAGATTTGACAAACGGCGTGAAGTTAAAAAAAACGTTCCACTAATGTTACTGCAAAAACGTTTTGATAACTTTAAGAGAACATCTGCCAACATTCTGAGAACGTTCCCAGTACAGTCGTGGTGAGGCGGTTATGCGCTGATTGACCTGGCGGGTTCATGGCAGCTGGAGGAGTCGACCCTGTGAACGGATAACATGATGACAGATACATCACCGTTAGAAAAGGGGCCGGACAACCAATTTCTTCTTCCTGGACTCCATCCTTGACACCAGGACAGACGTCAATCGGCGTTTTTGACACTTTCTGAGCATCTCTATGCAAGACGTATTACAATCTCCAACCCAATCGAAGACGGCTGCTGAGAAACCTAAAGTGAGGCAGAAAACACACTGAAGTCTGACCTGTAACCAAAACTTCTTAAACTGATTCATTCACGTCTGTTCAGAAATCTATTTTTGGTAACATTAAGAGAACGTTTTGAGAACGTGTAAGAAGTGACTCACAGAAAAGCATAAATCAGATTAAGTGCATCATTCGTTACACTGTTTAATTGTTTCGTTTCTGTTCCTCACGGACACTGAGTGAGACGTCATTGTGAGAGGCACACCGGACTCTGAATGTGTCCCCAGTGACTGTCTGTGTGTTTTTCATTTTATGTTTTACTGTCAGACTGTCACACTGACCCTGAATCAGTTCCAACGCAGCGGGTTTATAAAGCACTTTGCCCTTGATGCAGGAACTCATTGTGTTATGATGTTATGAAGAGAAGACGGCATGTTTTCATGCTGCGAGTTTCCCTTCCTGTCTTTGTTTTTCTGTTTTACTTTCTAGTTTAATGTAAGTGAATGTATTACACAGTATTTCCCTTAAGTCTGGTCCACACTGCCCTCAAAAACATCAACAAACAACTGCATTTCAAACACTGTTAAGTTTACAGGTTTATGGACTATGTTTAGAAGACAAAAGTGTTGCTTAAACACAAACGAATGCAAAAACAACACCCACTAAAACTGTATCAGTTATAGAAACGTCACTCAATACCATCAAACAATCACTACACAGTCTGAACCAACATTTAAAAACATCTTTACAATGTATAACAAAATAATCACAGTAAATAAGCTCTTGTTTGGTTGTTTATCATCAATAACAATGTATACGTTCTCTTAGCATCGGTGATGTTTACTTGACCTAACCACAGGTTATATGAAGGGCACAAAACTGCAAAAACAGCTCATGCACGAAAAATGATTCTCAAAAAAATGTGGAACATGTTCTATTCAATGTTGTATTTTTTTATCTGTTTTATCTACATTTATCTTTGCTGTTTCTTTATTTTGTCCATACTGTTTGTTGTTGTTTTATAGCAGTGCTGTGCTTTCTTCATGTCTAATGAAAAGTTTAATGTCAATGTCTTTTAAATCAGACAGAGAACAAGAGCCGAACCCCGCCGGTGTTTCCCGAACAGCACCAGTGACCCCTTGTGTTACAACACGGTACTGCAGCGACTCTAATGACAGGGAGTGTGAGACACTTATTAACCTGAAGATCTGTTCTGTCACATATTAATGAGGTTTGTTCCCTGTTATTATATATCATTACAAAATAAAGTGGAAATACTTCAACAAGCAAAACAAGAAGTTTTTTTTATTACAACACGCCGCCAGTGTTTTGTGTATTTCAGCTTATGAAACATGTAAAATAAAAGGTCTAAAAGTTGTAAAATGACCTCTCTGATTTATAACTGATCACTTTCACTGATAACTTAAGTTGATAATTGTTACTTAACTATGATACAGCTTCTCAGCTATTTTAGTTTTCGTAAAGTTTCCATTAAGTAACAAAAACATTTAAAATGTTATTAAGTTTCAAATCTACATTATAAAAGTTGTACAAACATCACTGCATGTACAGTGTTTGATAACGTTCGACAACGTTCTGAGAACGTTTCCTCATGGCTAGGTATACGCTCATGCGTTTCAGAAGACCTTTATTTGTCCATCAGGCCTGTGGTGTTATTGGATGTTGTATCTACACACACACACTCATCTGTGTGTTTCTCACAACGTTTTCTTCACAACGTTCCCCTGAGTATCGTTTTATAATTATTTCTCTCCCTTTCTTGCCAGAAGTCAAACCAAACTCACGACACTGAAGGTAACAGAGAAAGTCAGTGAGAGAGGACGACTCTGACAAGCCTTCATTAAGCGATTTTAGTTAATTAGTCACTTAATCCATTATTCATGCAAAATCAGTGTTTGTTCTGTCATAAATTAATGCAAAGTTTAACAAAGTCACAGAGTGTGACTGTGTAATGATGTTTCTTCTAAGGTGGCAATTTATTTTCGCAACAAACTTGAGGAGGGCAATGTTTGTCCTTATTAATAAGGGACAAGACATCTGTTTCTGCCTGTTTGAGTCATTCTGATGCTCAGGTACGAGAACATGACCCGGGTCCATTAAAAGAGTTATCAAACATATTTTACATAATAGTTTTTCTTGAGCTATTTGATAATTAGGTGACAAATCGCAGCATTTAAAGAGCGCAAGCAAATAACCCTTGTTACTAATTCTGCTCATTATCTTAATGAGATGATTTCATTACCTTTGCAGAACCTCTGACATCTAACAAGGGCAAATTCAGCTTTTATCAGGTGTGTGTCTGGATGAAATCACTGATTCTGATGTTCTGAGACCAGGGGGTCTGGTTCTGTCCGGTTAGCAGGTCCTGCTGACAAATGGCCAAACCCCGGCTAACAGGGAATGTTCTCTGAACGTTGACTAAGATTCTCTAAAAGTTATTAAGGAATCTTCTTGCAGCAATGTTAGTACAATGTTTTGTAATGGTTTATATAACTGCTAGTGGAACGTTTTTTAAAAAATTGCAAATTAAAAAGGTAAAATAACATTATTTGTACTAAGTAGTAATATAACGTCTGGATAAAAAACTGGATGTTTTGAACGTTGACAAAACATTCAAAATAACTTTTTAACATTTGGTTACTTAATAAAAACCTTTGTTAACTTTTTTACATAGTAGTAGTATAATTTATAATATTGTTCTACCATTATAGAGTTACATAGAATTATTACTATTATAGTCATTTTACGACCTGTGTTTTAATAAAAATACAGGCGTCACTTCAGAAAACCTGTTGTCTTTGTTAATGTAAATGTTCTGGCAGGGATGGTATATGATTGGCTGCTGAAGATCAGCTGGTATCTTCACGAGACCACCTCACGTCAACACTGTGACCTCCATCTCCAGTAAAACTCTGACCAAACTGCAGATAAACTGCTGTAATCGTTTCACTGTAAGACCCACCTGAGAGCGTTCGGTCTTGGGGCAGAAGCTCTGAGGCTGAACCGTGTTCCAGCCGTCTGCCCGTGTGTTGGGGGGGATTGGAGGGAACAGGAAGCGCCGGACCCTGCCCAGAGGCCAAAGCATTAACATTCAGTGCAGGCTGTCCAGAGACAGACTCCCAAAGTCACAAAGCGAGGATAAAGGTAATTGCTAATGGATGTGTACACCTGCTACAGTGAGGCTGGAGCCACCATCCATGAACAGAGAGCGAGAGAGAGAGAGAGAGAGAGAGAGAGAGTGTGAGAGAGAGAGAGAGAGTGTGAGAGAGAGAGAGAGAGAGAGAGAGAGAGAGTTTCTGGCCTGCTGTCAGCTTACAATGCCAAAACATGATTCTCTGCTATTCATTGGGAAAAACACTGAACATTCAGAAGCGTTTATTTTCCAGCAACAGTTTGTGACAATTTTCCCGAAGGAAACACAACACAACACTGCTAAGCAGGGCTAAAATTACACACTGATGAAACAATTATGATGTACAGTAACAGCACAGAGCCATAAAACGGCTACAATACCTCAGATCATTTTGATTTTGGAGGAATGTGATGAGAAATTATTAAATTATAATCCCTCTGACTGCAAACGTTGTGTAAATCTGAGCAGTCGTTGAGATCTCTTTACAGACAAATTCAATATTAATAAAGCTGTTTATAAAAACAAAAATACAAGCAAAAATGTGGTAAAAATACAACCACACAAAATAACATGTTTGTTAAAAATCAGAAGACAGTCGTCCATCATCTGTGTTCATGTATCAGAGGAGGTTTGGCTTTAAATTGAAGTTAACAGCTTTCATAGCTAGCTTGCTATTGCTAATCTCTC
Source organism: Yasuhikotakia modesta (assembly GCA_036877545.1). Classification (NCBI taxonomy): domain Eukaryota; kingdom Metazoa; phylum Chordata; class Actinopteri; order Cypriniformes; family Botiidae; genus Yasuhikotakia; species Yasuhikotakia modesta. Next base: position 16,169 of record JBAJNP010002354.1, read on the forward strand.
TGAAATGCATATTCTACCATTAAAACTGTGTTTCAGCTACCAGCGTATTTTAGCCCTGCTTTCATATCTTGCTGTTTTGTCACAGGAAACAACATCTTACTTTTGGTTTGTCTCCAAATAGCAGCTTTTCCATTTGCTCTTCCAAAGTCAGCTTTTCCAAAAGAGAACAGCTCACATCCGATGAAGAGGCAGCGATCCGGAGGTTTCAACGATCCAGAGGTTTCAACGATCCGGAGGTTTCCTGCCCTGGGATTCGGAGACACTCTCGTGGTGTCAGAGATTTTCTCGCCTTCTTACATCCCTCAGCAAATGAGTCAAACACTTCTTTCCTGGTGAACATGTCAAAGCTGACAGATCTGTGTGTAAGAGGTTTTGTGAATCATATTTATAATGAGTTTTCCTCAAGAAAGCGTCAGTATTTATACTGTTCACATTATTTACAATCAATGTTCCTCTGCTTTGTGCCGAGATCAATATTTTCTCTGTACAAAAATTTATCAGCATGATTTTTTCCCATGAAGGATTTCATATTGATTTATGGGGCCAATGTGAGTATAAACAAAACACTGATGAAGATAAATCTACCCTTATTTGTAGGCGAACAATCTATAACATTCACATATAAAGACAATGAATTTCTTTAAAGGTGGGGCAGCCATTTTTTTCCAGATGTAATTTTCATTTTGCAGGTCTGAGATCTCCTCACATCTTGATAGAAATCATTAAGTAAAAGGCACAGGACAATAAAATCTACATCCAATCATTGTGTTCGGCCCAAATGCACTGACTGGATGTTCTGTTGCCTGTTAAATGATGTATGTGTCCGTGTTTTGGAGGAGGACAGGCTTTGGGAATCTCTCTGAAGGGACGACGGGATGTTATATCTTGTTCTACCAGCAATAAATCTTTCAGATTGGGAGGAAATTACACAATTTCCTGAGAACGACCCCAAAACTTTTAAACACAAACACAAGCCAAAAGAACTGTGAGAGAGAGAGAGAGAGAGAGGGATAGAGAGAGAGAGAGAGAGAGAGAGAGAGTCATATATTCTCTAGTCCACTGAGTGACAAACACTGAGATGTTTTCAGACACTCACATCTTAAAGCTAAACGCTCAGATAAGGAGGTTCTGCACCAGCCGATAATCTCTGCGACACAGACACTAGCTGCGGGACACGGCTGTCAGTCACCGAGCGTCACGAGGCCTGCTGGTGAGACCCGAACCGAACATCTCCAACCCGAACCGGATCATCTCCAAACCTCCAGACTGCTGGACCTGATGATGTTCCTGGAAAGACCAACATTTCTATGATGACAATATTTACACAAACTCATCCATGCGAAACATACTGTATGTAAACTGTGTTATGGGACGTAATGGCTTAATAAACAAACATAGATATTCCTTCTTTATAAAAGAATGATAACTGTAGCTCTAGACATACTGTATTACTGTAGACACACTTTATAAAGAAAAACATTTACACATAAGTTATAATAATACGTATATCATAGTAAGACTGTTGTTCTCCAGCTCGCCAGCAGAGGGCGGTCCAACCCACCCGTGTGTTTACAGGCTTAAAGCATCAGTTTTGAAATACATCCTAAGATATTCTTCATTATGTCTGGAGGCTGGAAGCTCGTCCACCCCCGTAATTCGGTGAGGAAAGCACATTACACGGGCCTGTGTTTGTTTTTAGGTTCAGCTCTTTACTGAGAGTTAAGCCTTAGAGAGCTGAGCTCAACACAGGCCTTTAACTCAACACACACCGCCAGCACAGTCATGCATTTAAATCAAATACAGTCAATAAAAATGACTATTTCTTTCTTAAATATAAATAAATGTGCTGGCATTGCTCAATTATGAAAGAGTGAGAAAGGCTTCGATTATTAAATGTTTTTAAATGGGACTGAAAGCTATTTAGTTTCCTATAAGTTAACAAACTAGAAAACTATCTTGTGATCTTGTTATTTCAGATTCATCTCATTATGTTTTATTCTTATTACACCATGATGTTACCAAACTTTGGATTAATACTGTTTTAAAGTATTTTGTTGTATCAACCAACATCAAACAAACAAACATATAATTTAATAAAATAATCTCAATTAAAATAACTATTATAACCACAATAATAATAAACACAATGGGTAACAAGGTTCAACTTAGACTTAACTTAGTAGAGGATAACTGGTTTAGTTCTGAATGTTGTTATAGTTACATACGTAAAATAAAAAGTACATTTTTCTACACTTCAGGAGATAAAAGATGTTTTGCTATAAGTATAAAGACGTGTTTGTGCACAAACACACACAAATAATGAGTGAAGGAATGTTCTGGGTTCAGCGTTATTGACAGTGTTTTAAACATGCTGTGGGTAGCCACAATACTTCATAATAAACTCATTAAGAATCATTTAAAGTGCTGTAATGTGGGTCACATATGTGCAGCAGCTCATATAGAGGATTTACACTGATAACACATAACCAGAATACATCCGCATGGAAACTTAGTCCTATTATTAAAGCTAAACAGTCCATTTTAATATGGAAGAATGAAAAGCGCTTAAACAAACATATACGTTTCATATTTCTGCTTTTAAATCCAATGAAAGCTTTGCCCGACACACACAGCTGGGTCAAAAATACCCTCTGCTGCAATAAACAGCCAGTCACAGATCTGGTCAATAGAGTTTAACTTCTATTGAACCCTGAACATTCTTTTAAAACAGCTTGGAGACAGATTCAAATATTCCTTCGCCCTCACATGGGTCTGTTTCACGAAGCCTCTGTCCTTTTAAACTACAGTTCACGAGCTCAGCCTCAGTTCATGGTTCACCGGGTATCTTAGTTTATTGTTGACCAGGTCATCTTTCATTTTCATCATCAGGACTAGCTGTCCACCTTTATCTGTCCAGCAAGTCTCTACCTCAGTCAGTGCAGGTCACACACCCTGTCCCCACAGGGTGTTGAACCGATCGCATGTGAGCCAACAAAAGCTTCTACTGTTCCAGTAACAAAACGTCCAAGTTTTCCACGGATTCCACACAAAGCCGCTGATCTTTAGATAAACACCACACATTCATTTTTAATTTGTCAAGACAGAAAGACAATTGACAGACTATAACCGCAGTGGAAAGATCACTCCTACGGCTTTGTTCCACCGTAGTAGAAGAAGAGAGATGAGCTTTTGAGAGGTGACAAGCTTGTGCTGTCTGCATTCAGCCCCCGGGGACGTATCAAATGACACCGAATGCTCACCTGCCTTCAGGACAAAGTTTCATACAATAGATGTTTTAATATCAAGACACGCACCATTCTGTGCCCGTTTGATCCAAATACATCACACAAGTCATGTGCTGGTTCTGGCCTGATCGTTTATCGGGTTTATTATCAGCAGGAACAGAAGCAAAGCTTTGTTTAAGTCGCTGCATGTTCTGGTGGTCACACAGTTTATGGATAATATATCAAAATATTGTTGTTGTTTGTTTTAAGTATTGTTTTTAAGTAAGTATGCATTTGTGTCTCAAATACAGCAGTAACTGCAGGCTGAGTGGTTGCAATTATTTTAAATGGAAATAGCTTCAAGCTGGTATCTAAGTCTGTCTGTCTGTCTGATATATTGCATCGTTTTCTTTAGCTGAGTTAGGAAGAGCGCTAATACATTTCTAGCAATCCGGTAAAATGACTTTTTGGTGAAAATCGCTACAACTGTGATTTTTTTCCTCAGATATAATTGATCCTGCTGTGCTGTGAACATGAATGATAGCATGAATGGGTTTCGTTGAGCAGAGATGTGCTGTTACATTTCAAAGTGATCAGATCTATTGATTTTCACCTGATGGATCATAAAAGCGGCTGAGAAAAATCACTTACATTACAGCCGTACCTGCAGCCCAAAATATCACAGACACCGTGGGCTGTTTATTTATTTATGTGTCTCTGGTGGTCGAAACCTCACATCTGTGCTTCTGAGGGTCAAAAATCACTCACAGTTACTTGGGAGAAAGTCAAATCTGAGTTGATATGACAGAAATGGAGTGTAGAGGAAATAAGGGCTGGATGTCGGCACAAATAACCCGCTGCACGCACAGAAATGACAGAAATTAGGCATCTTTTGGAGCAGATTAATTTTTCACAATCTGTCAGTGTGGCAATCGTCTGTCTGTCTGTTTAATAAAGATGTCTGATAGATGGGAGGAAGAATTTATCACACGCTTAAATGCACTGATCAGACGCTCTCGCTCACAAGCATGCAAAAAACATTCCTGCTGCGTGAAACGTACGTCATTTGAAAAGTTTTCCAAATTACGAAGAACAAAATTCTGCTTTCTGCTACGAAATGTTACATTTGATGCATAACAATGACATTTGTTTTTATTTTAGCTTAATTGTTGAATGGAGCTCTGAGAGAAATGTTCAGTTTTCTTTCATTTCAATTTAATTCTTTCACCACACAACACACAAGTTTACTCTGTTTGTACAGTTGATAATAATAAAATAAAAAAGATCATTTGAAATTCAGCAATTACTCCAGTAGGACAGCAGTGCTGAAGAGCAAATATGTATAATATCAGCCTTTATTTATCAAAGGCAGTTATGTAACATTTTAAATGTTCAACGCCTTTTAAAAGACTGTAAAACGAAAAATTAAATTGCTCACAAGTTGCTTGATTGGTTCTAATGAGAAAAGTTAGACGGTTCTCAAGCGTGGAACCGCAGACTTTGCTATCTCTGCAAAACTAAGACCTGACACAGCTGCAAAGTGTGGAGATCTCCTGTGAAACTTTAGATGAGGCACATTTAATATTTCTCATGCAAGAGTCACAATTTGATCTCATTTTAATCTCATTACTGTCTCAAGGAAACAGCAAAGTTTAAAGAAGTTACATTTCTGAATGTTGTATTTCTGACCCAGAGGTTCATTTTAGGTTGCAAAAAAATTCCCTAACAATTCTCCTAAGTAACAAAACATAGAAACGTTATTATGTAATGTTTTTAAATGTTCCACTAAAAACGTAAGAATGACGTTTTTGTTATACATAATGTAAAAATAAGTTCTAGTAACATTAATGCAACAGAACATTAATGCTGTTTATAAATAACTTACAAGAACTTTTACATAACATTAGCCGACGTTTTGAGAAGGTTCCATGTTTGCTTGAAGATAGCTATCAGCTATAGAGTTATGTTAATGTATTCAGTGTCATCTAATGCTTTCAGCTGCTAATAAAGTGTCATAATTTAAACTCCATTTAACACATTTGAATATATTTAACTGCATTCTGCATATGTCCAAATCTCACTCCAGATCTCACTTCAGGTCTCACTCCAGGTCTCACTCCAGACTAAAGACAGAAAACATTGTGTGGTTGGGTTCAGTTCACTTTTGACATTTAAATTAAGTCATAAATCATTTACAGAGAACTCCTCCCTCATCATTTACATACAGGACATGTTTATGCGTCCGTGTTTAAACTTGTTTTGTCACACATTGTGATATTAGCTGCCAGGAAAACATTCTTACAACCTAAAATGATTAGCTTGCTATTGGAATGATAGTATGACAGTTATCAATTTTGGTTCTAGCTGGCGTGTCACAGCAGATGCAGTCAAACACACAAACAATACAGGTTGTGTTACTTTGCTTGTTTTAAGAGGACCTTGTTAACCATGTATTCAGTGGCAGAGAAAGCTACATTTGTGTAATTGAACCTTTGACTTGTGTAATCAAAACATTACAGCTACTAAAGCTTTGTGACAACAAATGCTAATGTTCAGCATTTATAATAAATTACATTTTATGATCTATATAATTTATCTTGACGCATCATATTAGCCATAAATGACTGACAGCAATTGGCGCCGCAATGTAATCATTGCTCTAACTGCTCACCTCAGGCAAACACACAAACCATTATGTCAATGGCTTTTGTTCCACATGTTTAATCCAACACTAGTTAAATAACTGAGGAAGGCTGATGGACTTCAAACAACAGAGTCTTGTTTGCCCTGATATCACCTCAAGCACATGTAAACATTGTTTGTTTGACGATCTATCGTCGTATCGTACGATCACGCGTGTGTTTGTCTTGTTTCCTCTGTCTGCTTCTATGAAAACATCTCTTCTCGCTTTATTGTGTTGCGGTACAGATGTGGCAATGCGGCAAGAAGCGTTCGCACCTGAGTCCGGTGCTTAAAAATAATGTTACACTGTGGAGTAATAACAGAAGATTGTATGGCACAAGCTCCGGGTAACAAACAAACAAACCTAAATAGCATCCAGGTATTTAAAGTTTCTGCCTTCTGTTTGTTCTCAACTTCAAAGCTATTGGAGAAATGCTAATTTATTTGGTTTGAGAAGCTGCCTGTATTCTGAGGCTGTTTTGGTTATTTATATACATATACACACACACATACAGAGAGGAAACAACAGAGGAAACAAAGTTTTGAGAGAAGCAAACACATGTGACCACATGATTGTACATATACTTTTCTTCAGTTATCTTAATAAAACAACATACCTGTTTTAATACCTGATGGTTGTTTAAACATTGCTGCAGGGTCTTCAAGCAAACTTTTACCTAACAGCCCACCGCAGCAATCGCTAGAGAATGAAGAAGCAGTTTTATAAACGTCTGTAACAGGAAAGTTAACATCCAGTGTGTTCAGATGTAGCGATGAGCTGAGCATGTCTGCTCTCAGCATTAATTAGCAGATGCTGACCGACCCAGAAAACTGCTGCCTAAAGAAGTTCTAAAGAGACGGAACACAGAACCCGTGTTCTGCAGATCAATTGTGTGCATTAATAATAAGACGCTATTGGGCCGAATTCCACATAAGCAGAATACATCAACTTTACAATTGTAATGTGCACAGCAGCAACTTTAAACATGAATATGTTTCTGTGCATGTGCCATTTCCTGCGATATGTGTCATTATATATATATCAGTGCCATTTATCCATTATGATCAAGTCTTAAGCGTTCAGACACATTAATTTGGACCAATCACTCCAGACCTGAGGGTATTAAAATACAAACAATTCAAAACACAATATCTTTTCATATTTCATTAACGTAAGAGACAAACAAAAACTGGCGTTTTTTGCATCGCTTTGCTGTCGCAAATTAAACTTAAAACTCTATCCAAATGTAAAATGAAGCTGCTTGGTTTAAGCAAAATGACCCAGAGCATTTATTCATTTATGTCAGACCTCTCTTCTGTTTTTAGATGTTTCCTTTCACGAATCCTTTTGCAGTTCTGTTGACCCCTGAAGAACATGTGAAATTTAACTCTCTCTCTCTCACGTGGGTGTTTGACTCTTATGTAACGTACATAGGAAAGATGTGGGCCGCCGGGGGTGTACAGTACATGCTTTCACCTGAGGAGAGGTGAGCAAACAGGAAAATAAAATATCGGTCTCATGTGAGTTTCACTGAGGCGTACCTGAGATTACATGCACTCATTGAATGGAGGTTTAGTTATGTGTAAGGATTTCAGGACAAGAACTGACATGTTATATGACTCAGGATATTGACAGTCTGGGTGGTATGTTAGTTATGAAACTGAAAAGGATGTTCATCACACAGTAACTGCACCATCTGTACCGCATCTCATACATACAGCATTCATGTCACCTGTAACGGTGTTTGCAAATGCATTATCTGAAACTTCATTTCAAACATTATGATCATTTTTGTCAAATTAAAGTCTTGACAGTTTTTTGGTCTCATGCTAAATGAAAGACATGGAGTATTTGTAGGTACATACTAGCACAAACACGCACGCGCACGCGCGCGCACGTAAAGTTATGTATAGGCCTGCACCAAATTTAATCACAACTTCAGCAAAATGTTTACAATGTTTACATGTTTGCTGGCATCAACTTCACAGATTTGAATAAATAACACGTTTTAAATCACATGCGTTCAATCTCGAATAGATCATTTTAACCCAAAGACCAAAACCTCTTGTGTTGAAGCATCTGTGTGGTTTATTTATCTTTATTATCTTCTCTCTCCTCCCCGTGAGTGAGGAGTCACGATATCCCGTCTGACTGTACGGAGGGAGGAGCTCCAGTGAAGCAGAGATCCAGCACAAACTCATTCACTGCTCACATCCAGACGCTGCGCCTGCCTTTACCGTGTAACCGCGGGGGTCCGCCGCGCTCCGAGGGGAAGCGGACATCACCACTGCTGAATTTCAATTGCGGACTTGTGTTCACCGTCGCCGGGCTGTCCTTGAGTTGAGACCCTGACACTCAGTTTAAAAACGCCGAAAGGACGATCCATAAATCACCGCGCAATGGACAGCTGAGGGCAAGTTGCACCTGGACTTTTCCATGCGCTCTTTTTGCGCGGTGGGTTCTTTCGTGCCAAAGAACCCTGTTGAGAAGCGCAAAGGGTCCGGGCGCACCGCGCGCACTGCGAAACTGGCTGGTTCTGTTTGATTCACAAAGCGCAAATAACTTGGCCAAGTGGACTATAAACACAACGGGTTCTACGCTGCGTAATTTGGGTAAGCGTGACTCGATAAAGGTGAATATAGCCAAATGGTTGCGATTGTCATCGATCACGTTCTCTGTACTTTTGTCTCTGTGTCTTCCAAGCATCTTTCCTTTGTGCGCTGGATGGATTAATGTGGGATGCGCATATGTCCTCTGTCTCACCAAATGACAAGATAATAAGCATAACGCGTGAGATAAACAGCAGTTATATCTACTGTACAGTCAGGTGTGAGATTCATAACACTTGTGTCTTATGGTGGATGCGGTTAGTTTGTAACTCTGTTTTGGAGACTAAATGCGCCTTTTACGAAGAAAGTACGATAGACTGTGACGACAGAAGCCACAGTTTCCTGTGACCTCACAGACCTCATCAGCTTGATTTTACTCCTTCATTCACTGCGTAATTCTGTCCATTCTGTCGGGTGACTTCATTGAAGAAAGCGCCAATGTTCAATAGCGTCTGCTGAACAGATGCTCGCCTTCAAAGTCACATTCAGACAAGAGGCAGAGAGAAAGAGAGAGAGAAAGAGGGAGCCAGAGAGAGAGAGAGACAAAGAGAGAGAGAAAGAAAGAGGGAGCCAGAGAGAGAGAGAGACAAAGAGAGAGAGAGAGACTAATTCTTAATCTTAATTTAATGTCCCAGGAGAGCAAGAGTTCAAACTCAGCACAGATGTTCTTATCAGTTTATATTAAACAGTTACTGCTAATGCTGATCTGTTTAAAAGATACGTTCATATTAACAGCGTTTGTTGACACAGTTTGTTCCTAAAGGCAAATGTTTATAATCCTCATGTTGTGTTTGGGGTTCATATCTGTAAGAATGAGCTCAACGCTGGAGTATCGGGGGGTCGGGGGGCGTCGCAAGTGTTGCAGGGAGGATAAGAGTCGCTCCTAAATTACTGCTGTTATCATTATTAACAATCATTTGCATCTCTGAGCTCTAAGAAATAAACTCACTCACAGGCATTAGGACGTTTTTGCAATGCGAAATTGGCTATAAACAATTTCACTGATTTTTCCCTTAATTCTCATTACCATAAAGCCGGTGGTCGTTTTACTGGTGCTTGTGGGATTGTGTTGCGCTAACTGGTTCATCATTTTACTGCTGTGACTGTTATGAAGTGCATATATTATTTAAAACAGCAAAGGCAGTACTGTGCAAACTATATACATATAATACAATCAACATATCATCATGTTTTGTTACACACACACACACACACACACATTATGATGTTCCTTATTGAGTGGGTGAGGTCATCATTCTCGGGGTCTTTATAGTGCTGAGGGTCTTACCTCTGGACTCATATGTGGGTGTTGTGGCGTCTCCCTGGGGCGAGAACATCATTTCCTGTATAGTGCCTCAGACACAATGAAGGGCCATCTGCGTTGGCCCGTGGGTTTGCACAGGGTAAAATGGAGCAGCACTGATTCGCTCATCTCTTTGCCCCAAGCCTCCTTTACACTCGTTTTTTCACTTGTTTCCCTCCATCTCTTGTTCTCCGCTCTGGATGCTGAGAGCTCACGGTGAGTTATGCAGCAGTCAGGAACCTGCAGTCTATCTGAAGAGCCGTGAGCTTATGTGCTTGACACTGAAACAAACAACAGCGCTGAGCTCCGGTCTGAAGAGCTTTAGCTTGTTGTTACTGGGCTTGGACCTACTCAAGCTTACATACGAGATGAATGACATTAAACCATCAAGGAGAGAAGATAGATGGGTCTCAATTGTTTCTCAATGAAATGGAGACTTCATGGTCTCTTGCTTGTCTCATGTCTAGATGCAAATGTCTCTCAGATTTACAGATCTGTGCTCAGTGCTCAGATTTGTCAAGAAACCAAAGTCGAAGTGAGAGATTCTTCAGAAAAAACAAAAACGTGATGCGAGTTTTACTATCCGCAGTCATTTTTCATAGCTTTGTGCTCTTACTTTATGACAGTTTCCTAGTTTTAGTTCTTCCAAATAATTTTGGGAGGAAAAAACGGCATCAGCTTGACCTGTTTAAAACACAATTGTAAGATGAGAGCGAAGGCTTGTGGGGGTGTAACACAAAGAGGATTATTTTGGTTTAGGTTTCCTTGAAATTGCAGAATTGATATTATTAAGGCTGGGCAGTATGGCCATATAGATATATAATATAGATATATTGTTTCTATATAGTATGTAGTATATGGACTATAAGTTTTTAACCAATGAAAGTTAAACTAAAATCACCTATATAGACATGTATTATATATATGCATTATTTGAATATAATGTCCCGTCTTGTGGCTTATGGCTCAACAGTATCACATTGTAATAGTAACAGCTAGATCTCTTTATTTCATCACAACGTCTAGTGATGAAAACAACATTGAGAAAATTAAATCATTGATCTTCTTTCTCTGGATTGAAATAATTGTTCACCTTGTAAATACATGCAATTCTCTGAGGGCTTCCATTGGACAGCTGGAGGATCCAGATTCATTTAGTCCAGATAACACTGAAACCTTCTTTTTGGGCCAAATTGTGGAAGCGCATCAATATCTGCTTGAGGAGAGACAAATAACTGACGCGTCTCAATGCATAAAGTTTGACAGTCACAAACACACACACTCATGCAGACACACACACATATGCAAACACACACACACTCATGCAAACACATTCATTCCAACACACACACTCAAGCAAACACACACACACACACACACTCATACCAACACACACACTCATGCAAACAAAAAACATTTGAGTTTGATTTTGTGCATCTATGTTCTAAATAGTAACAAACATGCATGTTGTTCTCAGTGTTGCTGCAGGCAGTGCTGTCACTGAATTAAATATGGTTCTATTACAGGGAACGTTCTTATAATGTTGGCTAACAACTGTAAAAGTTCTTTTAAAGTTTAAATAAAGTTCATGCAATAACATTAATAGAAGGTCTAAAACTGGATGTTGAATGTTTCTAGCACTTTCAAAATATAATTTTCCATGTTTTTTGTTGCCCAATAAAGATGTTGCGTTCTTGCAACCTATGATTGTTAGCTAGAAAGTTTTTTCTTTTAGGTTAGCAGTTCTTGGTGAACAAACATAAGGTGACACTTATAGCTAGTTATTTGAGTAAACATTTGCTTTGATGGGGCAAACTTTTAAAGCACCTCCCGGGTTTAGCCCCACAGTAACACAATAGCACACTTTAAATATGTTTAACAAAAGTGCATGCTTGCATTTGCATGCTAATGTTGTACAAACGTCGGCGTTCGTGCATTAACGCTTCCGACCCGAGACTTACGAGGAGCTCAGAAACAGAATGAGCTGTTGAGAAGCGGCTGAAAGTAATTGTTTTATTAAATGATTCAATTACTGTTATACTTTCTGCTTTTATCTCATTAGTTACAATCATGTCATGCGCTCGGGGCAACACAGAGCTCACACAGCTGAATGATGCCAACGCTCGCGGTTCAGCGGTGCAGCGGTGCAGCGTTATTTTTAAGATACGTCAACTTTGTGTCAGACTCACCGTTTCATCATTTTCTTTCATGTGCTTCAATAACCAAAGCAATTATGTCAACTTTTGAACAAGTCATGTATTATTTATATCTTGAAGTTAAAGGTCTGCTAACACTCATTCCTGAACTGCTGAATGGGAAAAGAGAATTAGGTTTGTGAATGTATAAACATTAATGTCTGGTTATTAAAACATTTTTTAAACATCATTTTAAATTCTGTAATGTTTTTAAAATGTTCCAGTAACAATTTAAAATAACAGGACTAACATTTTTGATATATGTTAAAGCATTCTACTTACATTACTGCAAGAACGTTGGCCAACGTTCTGGGAACGTTCTCTGTTAGCCGGGTGGTCTCAGCCACATTATGGCTTAAGTCACTTCTTGAGTGGAAGTTTATGAGATTCTTTTATCACCAGTTTTATTATCTGCCAGGCTTTCGTTTTCAGAAAATATTAGCACAGCTCATCTCAACGAGAGCACAGTGTGAGATATCACTCACGTCTGAAGCTGGAGTCCACAGTGTGTCGTGAGTTACATGCCAAAATGCGATACCTGCAGGTTTAAATCACTAACTCCGGCTCGCAGCAGCAGCATCTGAGGTGCTTGAATTGCTGAGTTGGGTTGTGTTAGATTAAGCTGCGGTGAGGCGGAAAATCATATGGAAACAGAAAAATTGAGAAACAACTTGGTGTTGTGATGTTGATTTGCAGGGAGAGCTACATCTGCTAGCTGCAGATGTCTGTTCCCACAAACATCCCTGCCTGTATCCGCAAGATCTCGCTGCTAATTCCCGTGAAATAATTGTGCCACATTTGTTTAGCAAAACATCCCATCACACATCCCTGAAATCACATTCTCACCTCAAGCAATAATAATCACATTTATTCATGCCATTACAGAAGAAAGACTGACGTACAGTAAAGACACAATGATTCTGTGCAAAACCTAGTGAGCTGTCTACGTAGGTGGCATTTTTAGGTGCCATGTGTGCTTCTGCTAAAAATACTGTAACAGGATGTGGGCATCACAATGATATTGCATTCTAAGATACCCAGCTAACAATTTTAGGTTGTAAGAACATTTCCCTAATGTTTCTATTTGGTAAAAACATTCAGACATCCAGTTTCAGACGCTATATTAACATTATCATTTGGTTTAAGAACGTTTTGTAATTCTGTAACGTTTGGATACATATGAAATATAACAAAAGATTATAAAAATACTAATGTTACTGCAGGCATGTTTTTATAATGTTGAGAGAACTTTTAAAGGACGTTAGTCAGTGTTTGGAGAACGTTCCCTGCTAGGTGGAAAGTCAGAATAAACATTTAACTTTAACTTTATTTAAACTTTGATCGGATCAAAAGGTTAAAGTCACTGAAAACATTAATAAAGTATTGAAACAGTTCTTGTGTTCTTGTTACCTTGGCTGTGAATATCAAATGGCCCAAGAACTGCCTGTCCTGATTTTCAAAATACCAGTATAATGAAAGCTTGTTACTGCTAAATTATTCTGCCCAGAATGAGGTTGCAACCCTAACCTTGTACTCCTGAAAGAAACAATGTCACGATTGTCATATTAAAGCTGGAGGACTGAATAGCTTGACAGCACTTCCACAGACTACATGAAAGACCAGACAACACTGAAGACTAGAAGAATGAAACTGTCCTTTAAATAACGTGTATAAACAGATTATGTAGATGACGGCTGACGCTGCAGTTGTTGTTTAGGTTTGATTTGCTGGTATGTGACAAGGCCACAGGCATTGATCTCTGCGCATCATTACCCAACCCTGTTCTGCTGTTTTTCTTAACTGATATAATAAATAATGAACACACATCCGCTCTCCAGGGAACGTTCTCAGAACGTTGGCTAACTCTCTAAAAGTGTGCACAAAGTTAAAAAGTTATTGCAGTAACATTAGTAGATTTTTAATGTTATATATGTCACATATATAAAAGTTACCTTTAGGTTGTTAGTGAAATTTTTTAAAAACATTATAGAATTTAAAAACGTTCAAATAACGTTCTGATAATCAAGCAACAAGGTTTCTGAACATTCCAAAAACATTAGAATGACATTTCTAAGGGGAACATTAGGTGAACATTTTTACAACCTTACAACGGGAGTCTGGTGTCTTACCGAGTGGCCATTTTCTCAACCTGCCCATGCAAGACGATACCTGCTGTCTACAGACAATAGCTTCTCAGGGGACTGAATTAAATATGATTTCCCTTTCAAAACATGGGGTAAAAAAAACGTTCACAGCAACACAAGTTTCTCCTGAGATGCAAATGAGCTCAGAGTGACCCAGAGTGTTGCGATTTCTTGCTTTATGCGGTTTGCAAACTGGGTCTCCAGCTACATTCTACCTCCCTGGCAACTGCGCAAAAGATATTTACATTGCTGTAGGCTTGCAACCAACTGGGTCCAGCGATGCAGTGTAAACAGCACATAAGGGGCCTTGCATAAAAAAATGCATCGCCTGAAACAAACAACAGAATTGTGATGCAAAGATAAGCTGCAGTACACACTATATTTCCAGTGCTGAGGTTATGTGTGCAGCTTAGACTGGCACAACTGACAACATACCAGTGATATTATCGGTTTAATGTATGTGAATATATTCAACATAAAGGTGGAATAACATCAAGGATTCTCTGATGCACTAATGTCATGATCTTTGATTGAATAACAGCCAGTAAAGTTGATGACTTGGCATATGTATTACACACTTACAGGTCCCATGAAATGTTGTGTGGCTGGATAAATCTCTCTCCCGGTCGCTAACATATGCATTCCTGTGGCTTGGCTGGTAGAGCAGGGTGCTAGCAACACCACAGTCATGGGTTCGAACCCATGGCATGCACATGATCATAAACTATATGTTTATCTGTTGTTTCTGCAAGATGTGTAAGTGTAACCACTGCTAATGAAGTGGCACAGACTAGCATAACCGAGTTAACCAGGCCGGTTGTTAACTAAACTAAAAGCAGGCCATGCAGCGCTTCTCAGTATGTTTCCTATTTAGGCCAGAACAGTTTCTGCATCCCAGAGGAACATTTGAATGCGTTGAGGTAGCTTTCTTCTAGTTTAGGACGCTTTGTTTAGCCCACAGTTATGCTTCATGTAAGTATTTGCTTTGATTCAGAAGACCAAAATACACAGAAATGAGACCACTGTTGACATACAGAAAAAGCAAATAGCTGTATAATTAATGCAGGCAGAACTGCTCAGTTCATTTGGGCTTGGAAGAATTTGATGAGGAAGAAATCTTGAGATCTCTGGGGGGAGCTTGCTAAGAATGAATTGCGCTCACTGGTCATCGGTTATTTGTGTTAGCTCCTTAAAATGCAGGAAAAAATGTGTGTTTGTGCTAAAAAGTCCCTGCTAGAATTCAAAGGCCCAGCACTGTTAGGACAGGTTTATGAGCCCCTTACATTAAAGAGCCCAGGACACGCCACAGTGCTTTACCAGCGCTGGTTAAGCTAAACTGCAGGCGTTTCTTTGTTAACATGGTTAGTGGTGGACACTGCTGTGACAAGGAGCCCATATTTTAATTTGTGCAACTCTCAGCACAACATCAAACACTGTTGAGCTCACAAACTCTAGGGGAGACGTGAGAGAGACTGAGCTTCTCAGGAGAACTGTCTCAATTTGCATTTTATGTCAAGGAGAAATAAGTGAGATATTGAAGAGATCTCACTGGTGTTTTTCATTCCTGTGAGATGGTCTGTCCAGGTTCCTGGGAAAGGAGATAAACAAAGAAATCATGTTAATAGTGTCGAAAGTGAAAGTGAAGACAATGGGTGGAGCATCCAGGGATGCACAGATATTCTATAGCCCAGCTAAGGGGAAACGTTCTTCAAATATTCCCTCAATGTTATCAAACATGTTTTTGCAGTAAGGTTGGTATATTTTTTATAAAACATATCAAAATGTTGTTCTCAAGATGTTAGCAGTTAGATATGTTATATAATGATATATAATACAACGTCTAAAAAATAAACATTTTAAACACTCCTTAAACTTTAAAATTATTTTTTTAATTAATGGAAACATTAGGGGAACATTTTTACAACTTAAAATTAAAGTACATGTGAATAGATAGTTAGACATTAGCCCCTGTTTAAATTCATGATATGCACAATATGTAGGCTTCACTAATTCCTAATGGACCACAAATTCAGTCCTCACTGTCAGACACATGCCAGATGCTAAAAATAGGGCCGTTTTTTCTCTTCCCAGTCCTGTCATCTCGGGTGACATGCGAGCGCTTATTTTCTCCTCAGCTTCTCTTTTCTTTTAATCTAATCTTATTTATGACCCCCGTCCCTCGCTGCGTCCATGGAGTACAAACAAAAGCATCTCCGTCATTTTCTCAGACTGGTTCTGCTCCGAGCTGTCAGAACACACAGCCTGTGGGTGTCTCGCGGCCCGCCGGACCCCTCAACATTTGATTTTGTGTCAATACAATCGGGAAAGGTTTCAATCTGAACTGCTTCCTCTGAACTCTGAAGTGTTTTATGTTTGAGTTAATTTAGATGGAACTCTGTTATGTGGAGTTTAGCATCGCAGCGGCCTGTTTTATCTGAATGGCCACCCATAGGAGTTTGTTATTGCTCAGAGGATGTTTTTTCATAATCTGACAGGCATTTGGAGTGCAGATATAACATTAATGTGGACAGTCCAGCTCAGATAATGCTGCCCTGGAGGAATCTGATGAGAAGTAACTGACAGTTCATGTAGCTCAACTAGTAGAGAATTGTACTAGCAACTCCAAGGTCATGTATAGCTTGAATTGTACTTATACTTGAATGCGCGCGCACACACACACACACAGACAGACAGACAGACACACACACACACACACACACACACACACAAACACACACACACGCACACACACACACACACACAGACAGACAGACACACACACACACACACAAACACACACACGCACACACACACGCACGCACACACACACGCACACACACACGCACACACACACGCACACACACACGCGCACACACACACGCACACACACACAAACACGCACACACGCACACGCACACACACACGCACACACACACGCACACGCAGGACTTATTAAGTGTTTTCTGTTGTACAGACCTGCTTGTACAAAAAATAAATAAGCAACAGAGTTTTATTAGCAGTAACTGATAAAAATGTGTACTTAGCTATAGATTAAAGGAAAACTAATTTCATTAGACTGAAACATAGGGAAATGCATATAAAAAAGAAAGAAGTATTTTGTTTTTTCTTGATTATTCTGTTACAGTTATTTTCTCAGTGTAAGAACTTTTGTTTTGTGGTAACTGCAGTAATTATATTTCTGTCTCTCCCCTGTGTTGTTTTTTTCAGCTACACAGCAGAGAAAATGCTGGCCAGGATAGTTTTCATCTGCTCCTTCTTTGCTGGTGTAAGTTTTGGAGACACTGAGGTTAAGGTTTCGCATGGTGGAGCTTGCAAATCTCTGTGTATGTGTGAGGACAAAGATGGACTGTTATACATGAACTGCGAGGAGAGAAACATCAGCAAAATATCTCAGGTGGAAGTTCCAGCAGATACACCGTTCAATCTAAACCTCTACAAAAATGATTTGGTGGAGCTACTTGCAGAAGACATGGAGTCTTTCCAGAATGCTGTCACGTTACATCTGGGTGCCAACAGCATACAGGAGCTAGAACCTGGGGTCTTCAGTTCATTGGGATCGCTGAGAAAACTACACATCAACAGTAATTTCCTGGTCATGTTGAAGGAGGACACATTTCAGGGCTTGGTAAATCTGGAATATCTTCAGGCTGACACAAACTTCATCCAGGTTGTAGAGACTGGAGCCTTCAGCAAGCTCATCCGTCTCAAAGTTCTAATCCTCAACGACAACTCCATCATGTATCTTCCCAGCAACATTTTCCGCTTCGTGCCTCTGACCCATTTGGACTTGCGAGGAAACAAACTGCAGACGTTGCCCTACGTGGGTTTTCTGGAGCACATTGGTCGGATTATGGAGCTTTTGCTGGATGACAACGCCTGGGTGTGTGACTGTGAGATCTTACATCTGAAGGTCTGGATTGAGAACATGCGGGCGCAGTCATCCATTGGTGAGGTGGTTTGCAGCAGCCCTCATCATCTTCGGGGCACCCCACTGGCAAAAGTGAAGCGGGATGTTCTTTGCCCCTCCCATGCTGACATCAACCTTGAAGAGCCCTCTAAGTCCCTGGACATGGTTGTCACACCATCCAGCAAGGTTCTTCAGATTCCTAACGTAAGGGATGATGGAAAGATTCCCACACCTGCTAATGGCCTGGGGACATTTTGTGTGTCAACGTGTTCCTGTCACAGTCACCCGAGTGCAGGATTTTTAATGCACTGTGAGGACCGGGGTATTCAGAGGATATCTGATCTGGGGATTCTAGAACAAAGCCCCACAAAGCTAGTTTTAACAGGGAATATGATACAAAGACTTTTGAAATATGATTTTGTGACATATGACAGTTTAGAATCGCTCAATTTGGCCAACAACCAAATAGAATACATTGAAAATGAAACCTTTCTGAGTCTAAGCAATCTTAGAAAGCTGTACCTCAATGGAAACAGACTAGAGAGACTTTCAGCAACCATGTTTCTTGGCCTTCATAACTTGGAATACTTGTATTTGGAGTACAATTTACTCAGAGAAATTGAGGCAGGATCGTTTAATCCTCTGACAAATCTGAAGCTTCTTTTCCTGAACAACAACTTACTGAACGCTCTCCCTGCACAAATCTTTCGAAATGTTCCCCTGATGAAACTAAACCTACGCAAAAATGTTTTCATGCACCTACCAGTCAGTAACGTGTTGGACCAGCTCAGTTATCTGGAGCAAATTTACCTTGAAGAAAACCCTTGGGACTGCAGTTGTGACTTAGTCAGCCTCAAACAGTGGCTGGAGAAGCTCAGCAAGGACACAGTGGTGGGTTCGATTTTATGCCACACTCCTCGAAAGCTTTCTAGTGCTGAGGTCAGAAGTCTGAAGCACAATGTTCTCTGCCCTGGTTTGGTCACCTATAAATCCTTGCCTGGCGTGACGGAGGATGATGCTACTTTCACGATGGCACCAGAAGGAGGAGCCAGCAGTTTATTTCGGTCATTAACTGATGCGGTGCCACTTTCTGTGCTCATTCTTTGTCTTCTCATACTTCTCCTGACCGTTATCTTTTGTTCTGCTGGAATCATAGTGTTTGTGCTGCACCGTCGACGTAGGCAAGCCAAAAAAAAGCAAGCTGAGGAACAGCCCCGTGAGAGCAGTCCTATCCACCTGCATTATAGCATGTACGGCCAAAAGACCACCCACCACGTCACAGAGCGTCAAGGAACTGGCATGTATGACGAACCCACCCATAGCCCAATAATTCAGGTCTGCAGAAACACTAATTACTGCTCTCAGCACAAAGAGTTTGAGCTAGAGGAGTACGACACGGACAAACCCAAACATATCTGCCACAGCATCCTTGATAAGGAAAACGATTCCCCTCTCATGGGACCCAACGTAAAGATCAGAACTGTTCCTGATTACCCTCCTGACTTTGTGGGTTTAGGAGATGCAAGTTCCTTATACAAGAACATCCTAGAAAGGGAACGAGAGCTCCAGCAGCTCAGCCTCACCGAATACCTCAGGAAAAACATGTCACATCTTCAACCAGCCGTGGACATGCAGGTCCCCAACCATCACAAAGAACTCAAACTGATGGAGACGCTCGTTTACACGAGACCTCGAAAGGTGATGGTGGAACAGACTAAAAACGAGTACTTTGAGCTCAAAGCTAACTTACATGCAGAGCCAGATTATTTAGAAGTCTTAGAGCACCAAACAACCTTCAACTGAGATAAGTACACTGTATCAAAACACGTCAACACTACAACAAGTGCCTTCAGAGTTACGATTTAAATCATGCAGTTAATGTCACAACTGGGGGATTTGTATAATACAATCATGTGAGGTGGACACGATGTCTTCTTCCAGGTGGGTTTTGGGCTCTGAGCATTTGTCCTGTTGAACAGAGCAGAAGATGGATTATTCATTGTAACACAATTCAGCGGATGGAATTAATGTTCTCTTTTTGCTCATATTCATAGTACCATAACGTTTGTTGTGCAAAATAGTTACTGCACTTCCTTTATGTTTACCACACACTAGAGAAATGATCACAACTGCACTTAACATTTCTATCGGTTTATATTATACATGTTACAGATCTGTAAAATCTGTTTATTTGTAGCAACAGAAGAAAACATCATTTCTATTGCTTTGTTATTTTACATCAGAAAGAACCATAAATGCTAGTTATAACATTCCCTCATTTGTACGTTTTGATTTAAATATGCCCAGCACAGTTTTTGCTCATTAAATATTAAATAAACTGTCGCTCGCATCCGCTAAGGCGACTAATGTTTCGACCCTGAGGTCAAACCATACGAGCACCAACGGAGCCCCATTTATTGTGTCTGAAATTGGCCTCTCACCTGGAGATCTTAGCAGAACTGGACAGTTTGTTCAGGAATCGTATCACGCAGATGCTCATTAGTGCCACGGTTTCCAATGAGCAAAAACTGCTGGGCTTCCTTAGAGAAACAGAAAAAATTGCACTACGTTAAAAACCTTTTAAAGGCGGTTGAAGACAATCAGATATGTGGGGCAACAGACAGAATCATTTCCAGGATCTTCTGGTTTAAATAATGTTTAGAGTTTCTTTTGAAAACATAAACCATATCCAACTTATTCTTTGGCATGACAGTTACACAGAGTGTTTTATCTTCATCATCTGACAGAAGAATATATATATATATACATATATATATATATACACATGTATGTATATAGAGAAAATATGCACACAAAATTGTCAAGCTTTGAAACGTTTTGTTGTGTGGAAGAGAAGCATATAGCTTTATTTTATACCGGTGTTGATGAGAGTTATTTATTCTGTATATTTGTAAATACGTTAACATTTATATGTTTGTGTGCCTTTAATGTGGTACCAATTATGCTGTAAATAAATAATAAATAAATAAATAACAGTGTTTCGCAAATCGCCTAGATACATGACCCTGACCTGTACACTGAACAGATAAACACATGAAATAAATGAGTATAAACAATATGGCTTACAACAGTGGTGGAAAAAGAAAAGTATTTTTATAAAAGTTTAAAGTCAACTACTCCTGGTAGAAGCTGGTCAAATCTGCCAGATTGTGTGACATGCCCTTCTATTAAAAACCATGAACAAAAGAATGCAAACTAAAAACAACATGAGGCAAGAGCTAATATCTAAACAGAAGCAGACGAGAACAACTGCTCTGTGTTTAATAATATTAATGTTTCTGTTTGTGAACTCTCTGTTCTCTTAGACACTTTCTATAGAAGCAAAACAAACAGTTTTAAAAACATGTTTGGATCCTCAGTTCTGAAAGTGTCAAAGATTGTTCATCAGTTTAAACTAAAGCAGAAAATCACACCTGAACGCTAAACCGCTCGTGTCGACACCCAGTTGTGAACCTGACAGCTTGCGGCTGTCAAAACAGAACTCTGTTAGATCGCTGCTTTTCAAAAGCCTTTCTGAGTCTGAGGTTACGCTGTATTTCTTTCATCCTCATTACTCCTGCATCCTTCTCTCTTCCCTGTTTAAGTGGCTTTCCGATGTTTTTTCCTATTAGCATCAGCCAGAATAATCCACTTCCACCTCAGACATTTCCTCCCACGGTTGAACAGGAAGTCACCTGGGCAGGAAACGCCGAGAGCATTACAAACAAAACTTCTGCTTGGCAAAGGGAGGACGATGACTTCTGACAGGTCAGTCGATGCAACTTCCAGCAAAGTGCAAAACAGAGTTCAGAAACGCTTTAATTTCAAACACGCAAGATACTGTTGTGTGAAAACGCCGAGTAACACAACACACAATAAATACACAACTGCAGTTATGTTTGCATGCATGTGATATTAAACCAAGCACAGATTCAACATCCTCTGATCTTTAAATGCCCTCTATAAAGACAAATCTTCCATGAAAGAGTTTTAATGCATTACAGTGTGCACAGCTAAAACTAAACTAGGACCAAAACTAAACTGTTGGGTTATTGGTAGAGATTTGCACATGCCTTCACAAACCAGTGCAGCAACTAAAGCAATGAAAGTCTGACCAAATCAATACTTATATGTTTAGTGCATCTGTGTAAAGATATTCATTTTCACTGATAATTGAACTTTCAAAACCACAATTTTCAAATAATCCATATGTTTAAACACGACTGTCTACATGCATAAAAGGTCTAGACAACTTCTCCAGCTTTATGTTCAACCGCTAAACATCAATAGAAAATGAAGTGTTAGTCCATCACAGTAAGAACTCTGTTTCTTTTAGAACGGTTTGCCTGTAGCAATAACAGTGAGTCATATAATAGTCTTCATTTACCCTCTCAAAATAATATCAGTCAGTCCAGAATCTGTCTAGAGAATCTCAGAAGATCAAGACATTTTTCCCAACGTATCAATTTTGCTCTTGCTCTTAATAACAGCATTCCGAGGACGAGTCACGCAAGTCCATGTTGCGACTGGTTTTGTGCACAGTTTTCCCAGCTACCAGGGAACGCTCTCAGAACGTTGGCTAACATTCTGAGAACAAACAAACATTCATTTAACTGGACAACCTGAACGTTCCTAGAACTTTATAACTAAATAACATTTTTGATATTTAATGGAAACATTAGGGAAACGTTATCACAACTTACCAATCATCTTCTGGTATGGTCTGTTCTGAAACGCTGGGGTGATGATGAAACAAGCTCTGAACTTTGATGTCTGTTTTCTGGCCTTTTGGTGATGATCTGGCATTCGATGAATTTATCTCCTGAAGCTACAAGACAAAAAAAGAAACAGTTCTTTGCAATACAATGAATCTTCTGTCAGGGGGACTTCTAAATGAGGTTTAGCATACACCACATATTACTCATGGCTAATTTGCTCCCTGTTTTTAGCCACTGCCAAAGTGACAAACCAGTTTGATGGCGCAATGGGCAACTCATCACAAATGCCAGCTCCAATATTTGTTCCTGTCAGTCACACCAGACTTGCTTTGGGCTACACCTCAAGTGTCTTGACAGATTTCGGCCGTTCTTCTCCTCTGTTGGCCTCAGCTGAAGGAGGAAGTTCTTGCTTCCAAATGTCAAAGCTCGTACCCTTGACCTCTCCAGCCAGGAGATTGTCAACATCTGTCTGATCCGTCATGGACTCAAACACATGCGTGAGCATTCCTGACAACACATCATACAACCTCTCCATCAAATGTTGTTCTCACAGCGAGATTGTTCTAGTTATGATCACATGCCTCAAATATTTCTTCACTGACCAGGTATTTGTGATGCATACAACAGTTGTTTTTACATATACATGAGCGTTTGTAAATTTTTCACATTTTATTACTTTTTGGCATGCTGCATTGCTGTGGGAACGCTGGTGTTGCTAGGTGGTTACTGACTAGCTTAGTCAATTAATCAATAAAAATGCTGGTATCTTCATAATCATCTAATGCCAAGCTAACAATTTTGGGCTGTAGGAACATCATTTCCTTAACATCTTCATTAAAAAACAGACATTGTCAATGTTTTTTGCTATTTAATGGAGACATAAAGGAAACTTTGGCTTGACATTTTACAGGGAACATTCTCAATGTTGGCTAAGCTTCTGTAGACGTTCTCTCAGGTATTAAAATCTTCTTGCAGGAATGTCTTACATAATTTTATAAAATAAAATGTTTTAATAACATTTCTGAACTTTTTTGATAACTAATTTGCTCAAAGCAACCACCTAGCCTGTTCAGTAGCATTTTACTACATTATATGTTTTACGATAACTTGGAGAGAATTTCTACAGCACCTTAGCCAACGTTCTGAAAACATTCCCTGTTTTCTGGGTCTCCAGATACGGTTTAGGTTCCTGTGCTTACAGTAGATCAAAGGCCATATGTGTGCGTCTGTGAAAACATTAAATCAGATGTGTTAAAGTCTTTCTTTAACAGACCCTCATGAGGAATCATTCACAGTTGTAGCATCAATAATGTGAAGTGAGTTATGTACTGAGGATAAATCACACGTGTAGATGTTGCTCAGATACTGTAGCTTAAGCGCTGCTAACCACATGCACATACTGTTGTCTGAATCCTGCTGTAGCCCCAGTCTCTCTTTCCTGTTAGAAACATTAGCATTCAAGGTCATATGTAACTAACAGATTGTATCTTATTCCCCCTGAGCGTGTTGATGAGTTCCTGCTCTAAATGCAGCGTCCTGTGAATATAATTGACACGGTTCATTTTTTAGGCAGCATGTGTTAACATTAGCTTGACATGTTACCTGTCCTCTGCATGTCTTGTTTGCCTCAGAGAAGCAGAGACTTGTTTTTATCTCGTGTCAGCGGCTCAATTAACAATTCAGTGCCCAAGCTGCAGAACCGCTGCCCCTCTGTGTCTTTGCTTCAAACTGTGGTGGTAAATGATGGTCGGATGCCAGAGTGTTTTCTCTGTGGTTGATAGGTCATGTCTAGGTGGTTGCTAGGGTGTTGCTATGCAGTTGGTTAAGCGTTCTAATAACGCTGCTGTTAGTGTTATTAGAACGCTTTACCAACTGCATAGTGTTAATAGAAAGTGTTTTGGGTGCCTAGGTGGTTGCTAGGGTGTTGCTATGCATTTGCTAAAGTGTTCCTGGTGGTTGCAAGGGTGTTGCTATGCAGCTGCCAAAGCGTTAAGATGGTTACCAGTGTGTTGCTATTACCTGAAGTTGTCGTTTTTATTTAATTAGTAAAGTCACACGCATTGAACTTGTTACAACACACTCTTAGGCTAACAGCAGAACACCACACATACAATCTGAGAACAAAACCTAATATAAACCAGCACACTCCATCAGTCTGACAGAGTAACGGGAGCTCTCACAAACTCAAAGGTCAGCAACAAGTTCAAAAGACCTTCAGTGAACTCTGCGCTGTCACTCACTTCTTCTGAGTTCCTGTGGTCCACCGGTTTGTCAGTCCAACTTTGTGATCAAGGTTGGACACCAATGTCACTCTCAAACGCTTTTCACTTCCACTGTGACCGGCTTTCTCACCATGTCTGCTAGACGAACCCCGAGGCTATTTATAGCTGCTTCACTGCACCTCTGAAATGAACACTGGCCTTCACGTTCTAACACTGGATCCTTTTTAAAGTTTTAAAGGGCCGATCAATTCTTCCTGCTTAAATACAATCATCCAATGCACACTGAACTAGCTTTGCGTTCTTACAGGTAAAAAATAAAAAACACTTAATATTACAGAAACGTTCTCACAACCTAAACTTGCTAGCTTGGCTGTTTTTGATCTTTCCATTATTCTTTCTGAAATTGTCCTTTTTCAGACACCTGACACGGAAAATGTCTGGATTAGAGTCTGAAGCATCAATGTTCCTGCCTGTCTACAACTTATTGTTGTTACAAATATAAACGTACAGTTACTCTTGCGTTGGGTCGCCATTGCAAACACAACACAATAATGGACGCTTGAGGTGGAACGGCATGGAAAGATAAATGTGTTTTTTCTGTCTTTGGCTTGTTGTTGTTTAAGGTGTGTTCTCTCCTTTGTCATGCCCCGACTACAGGGCAATTCTCTCATCGATCTGAAGAGTTTGGCAGCTTTTGTCTGGTCAGCATCCAAAAGCAGGTGCAATCTCACTGGTGTTCCTTAAAGATTAACACTTATTGTGATTTAAATGAGAAAGAAACAGGAAAATCGATTATATTGGTGACTTAGTGGTGACACTGAGCCATGGTGCTGCTTCAGGAAAAGCCTGTTTGAATCCTCACTGCTTTATGTGGAGGATAGCCGTCACCAATCCGTTATCAGTGTCTGTGGGTTTGCAGTTAAAAAATAGACAAAGTTAGAGAAAAAATCTATCCTCTACACAACAAATTTCAAGATCATTTCAATAGCGGTTGGGTAAACAAGTAAACACAACATAACCACACATGCAAACATTTGGGCTGTTTAATGTTTTGCTAACTCACCTCACACTGTGTGTAAATATGAGCTAATTTTGGGGCATGGTTAGCAAAAAAATGTGTGTTCACTAAACTTTATCTTTTCTGAGAAAATACCACTGAAAATGTAACTTGTTGTAGCCGGGAGAAAATGGTGAAACAAATATCATTACATTGCTAAATAAAGATTCTCTCTATATCTATACATGTGTGTGTTTGTGTGTTTTACATGAACACAAGTCTCAACATTAATTAAGATTGTTAACAAAAAGTCAACATTAACAGTTGTGTTTGTCTTAGCAAGCGCAAACTGATGCGAAAATAGAAACAACATCTTCAAAACAAAAACAAGACACCTTCTGAACATGTACTATAATATGGCTGCACATGAAGCAGATCTCATGTAAATGGTCTGTTTTGTGATCTGTGCAGGTGTTTGGTTACACAGGTGTGACACCTGAAGGGCTGCTGACAGCTGCTGGTACCACAGAACAAAAGACATGAGGCCTCAGGGCTCAATCACACCAAATTCCAGCATCATGTGACTGTCAGTGGTCCTCAGAGCCCCCACATCAAACACAATGACATTCCTGCAGGAGAAGATAAACACTGACACAAAACAGTGACGTAAATGAGGAGCAGAAACGTGTGTTCATACATGAGTCCAGTCACTCATTACTCACACAGCTGTAAACGCCTCTCTCCATTTACCTAACTAACCATTTTATGTCGTAAGAACGTTCCTCTAACATTTCCAACAAAAATGTCATTTGGAAATTTCTAGGAGCATCGTTTTAAAATCTGTAACGTTTTTAAAATATTCCACTAACAGCTTCAGAATAACGTTTTGATATGATATATAATGTGAAACTCTACAGTAAAATGTATGTAATAACTTGACAACTGTCAGACAATGTTCTGAGAACGTTCCCTGTCAGCTGAGTGGCTGCCTGTGACCGTAGCTTATTTATGTAAGTTTAATCTCTTTAAAAGGCATTGTGTGGCCGTGAAGCTTTTATGAGCAGAGATGAGTGTTGAGCTGTCATTTAAATCCTCTCGGCGCTCCTCTGCTTGTCTGTGTTCTCAAAGGACACATGGACACAATACAGCAGCATTATTGTGATATTTAACACCTGCCAACAGTTGTTGTCATGTTTGTTCAGAATTTAAGACCTGAAAATTAAACGGCCACATTAAGAGAAATATAATGACTTAGTGTAAATCTTTATCTAGTTATATTGTGCATTTAATGACAGTTAAAGGTTGTTTATGTAATATAGCGCATCATTGTGTAACTGCTGTTAGAAATGATGACTTAATACTCAAAATATACGGACATACTCCGTTAACAGGGAACATACTTCAGCGTATTATACACACAACACACAACCCAATGTGTAGTACATTATACACACAACACACAACCCAATGTGTAGTACATTATACACACAACACACAACCCAATGTGTAGTACATTATACACACAACACACAACCCAATGTGTAGTACATTATACACACAACACACAACCCAATGTGTAGTACATTATACACACAACCCAATGTGCAGATTTCTACTGAGCGCTAATAAACAGATTATCTCTGTTTTTTATTTATTTATTATTACTTTCTGTAAACCATGACAGAAAAATCAGAAAGCCACACAGCTGAGAGATATTTAAACAAGTTGTGTGGAAATTCCTGCGTTCTGCTGGACTATTATAGTAATCAGTCAAGCAGAAAAGTCAGATTTGTGGCGCGGCTGCACTGAAATACAAAGAAATAGGGCTGAAAACTCAACAGCACTGAGTGTACGGCTGATACGTGTGTGTGTCAGTATAAGGTCTCTCATGCGAATCTAACTATAGCAAACGTAAGAAGCAAGTGGACAGTTTCTTGCCGATTGGTGTGGCTGTTGTGTCAGGTCATTCAGTCTTTAAAACAAACCCACACAGCTTCAATCTCCCCTCGCTGACGCTACACGCGGATGATGAGGAGCGCGGCGGTAAATTTAGACGTGCGCGGTTGGAAATGAGCATCAGTATCGTGGTGTTTGGATATGAGTTTTTCATCCTAAAGGTCACTCTTATCATTTCAACGCTTCTGAAATGGCTCACCGGTGAACCGCACTGGAATCGTCAAATATGGCATAAACGTTTCTTTTTAAAGATGTGTAACAACTCCGTCCTGTTAAAACGTGACATGATGTCTTAAGGTTAAACAGGGACTCACACTTACTGGAATATTGAATTATTTTTGGCTCAAAGGTAGGGTGAGCAATTTAACAGAGGCTAGTAATAGCATGCTAGCTTAACAACCATCCACCCACCCATAAACGCTGCCCATCCAATCAGATTTCAGAGTGAAAACTATGCATTTTATAAAAATCAATTTCATCATAACTATTAACAATAAAAAACTCACACGTGGTCCAAATAAGAATAATGGGTAGCTGCAGAAAAATCCCTGATTTAAATCTGAAGTGTGTCTTTTCTTGTGGAAAATGCAAACGCAGCTACAGTATAAGCCAGACATTTGAAGGTTGCTTTCCACAGAAATGGGTTTGGAACAACATGAGAGGGAATAAGCGATGAGTGAAACTTGGCATAAATCTCTTCGTGACGCTTTAACAGATGAAGTTTAGAGACAGTAACGTACATTAGCTTCGGCTAATTTTACATTTTAATTGGACAGTTTGCTGCATCTTATTACCTCAGTTACGTACACCTCTCAGGAGCCTCTCTTACTGTCTACTGTATCGCCTCAGCAGGGAACGTTCTTAGAATGTTGGCTGATGTTCTCTCAGTGTTTGCAAAAACGTTCTGGTGGTAACATTAGTGATACATTTAAGACTTTTATTTAAAATAATTCATAAGTTGTTATTGAAACATTTTAAAAACATTTCATAATTAAAAAATAAAAACCTTAAAAATACAATAAAACCTAAAATACGTCTAAAATTGTTTAATGTAAACGTAAGGGAAACGTTCTTACAACCCATAGCTGTTGGCTCCCCCTCTCTGTCTTCCCATGAAACTCTGTATTTTAAAAATACAAGAGTATATCACAGGGTGTCAGAGCAACAGTTGTGATGGCCACCAAACTTCCACACAGTTATCATTAGCCGGTGTGTGCTAATGACTTCCTGTTACAGGCCTGTCACTGCCTATAGTTTTAATGGCCTTCAGCGGCGGAGGATTCAGCTGTCTCACAGGAGTCTGCGTGACAGAGATCTTCCGCAGATCCCGGTGGAAACGCACGGCTGGCCAGCAGCACAAGCTCTTCCCATCACCAAGCTCATTGACTTTCAATATAAACGCTGTCACGGTTTTAACAAACAGCGGCACACGTTTGACATTCACTTCAGCCGCTCAAGTTACCGCTTTAGTGTTTGCTGTCATGGAAAATGTTGGGAAACAAGATAAAAAAGGTCATCTCCTCTCAAAGCCGGCCTCAGAGCAAACTTGCATACCTTCTTGAAAAGGTGCGTTTTTGCTTGAGTGACAGATTTTCCCCAGGCAGAGTTTTAGCATTAAAGCACAGCCTCAAGTAAAAGAGACACAATGACTCAATGAAAGAACGGTGAAAATGTAAGCGCTTGCTTTAGCGGACGGATTTGCACGGATCCCGGATGGAGTGGGTTCCTTTATTTTTTGTTGTTGTTTTTGATTTTGAAGAGGTGGAGAAGCGCTAGCTACGCCAGAAGTGTGGGTGGTTAGCTATCTGTCACACTCACGGTCAGAGGGAAACAAGAAGCCGGCTTGTTCTGCCGCACACAGGAATCACAAAACAGCTAAACCACAACTGTTGATAGATTATTTTGCACGTATTACGCAAGAATTTCTTGGAGAAATAGCTTTTATTACATAACATAAACTGTGCTAGTTGTCACACTTTTACTACAATGAGTATTTCTAAGAATCGGTTTATTTTGAAAGTTAATATCTGTAAGTCGTGCCAAAAATTATAACAAAGCTATTTTTGTTGCTCTGGCAACAGAGATGAAATTCATTAAAAACATGTTGCTGTTTTGCGACAACTTGCACCACACAAGCCTAAATTTACCAGACTATTAAAATAAAATAAGACATTCTGGTACAGTAAAGCAACTATGGAAATTGTTTGTAAATCACAGGAAAAAAACGATGTTCTTTTCAAATAGAAATGTTGAATTATGCAACAATTCAATGAACGCTTCAGACTTAACTGTTTGCATGAACACATGGAACATGCTAAAGCTAGAACTGACCTCCAGTTAAAAAACAGCTCGATAGTTTTTGTTTGTCTTGCAATAACCAATAAACGAACAAATATTCAACGTATATCCTGTGTTTCTAATTTCCATATAAAAACATTTTCATTATGTATCTGTGCATATTTTAGTATATATCATTTTACAATGTTTTAGTTATATAATTAGTTTCACAAACATTTTGGTTAAAAATAGAGAGGCTGTACAAACACAAGACTGTAAAACGGTCCAGATCTGAGCTGCAGATGTACAAAGGCACAAAGATAAGTTTTAGATTAGACATCTGCTCTCCAGGCTCTCTTTGCCTCCCAGCAAGTTTCAGGGGATTTTCTGGTCATAATTCACAACCTTCATACATGTTAATTTCCCAATTTGTAAGAGACAAAGTTCAGCTGTTTGTAACACAACCGCAAAATACAGCAAAACCTAAAATCACGGCATCTTACTGATGAACAACACAAACAGAGAGTTCAACATAAATCATTATTTGATTGATTAATTCTGTAAATGGAGAGAGTTACACACATACTTTACAGCAGAAATAAACCACAGCGATGTAGCAAACTGTTAAAGTTATAGTGGTCTTTATACAAATGTATTTCACCACAAACTGACCAGTTATAATAAATAAAATATATAAGCTCACATAATCCATGCATTAAGTTTAGTCACGTCTCTTGAATGTTTCTGATAAAATAATGAAATAATGAGTGTCCGCATGCACAGTTCTGTCACCTAGGATGATTTTGTAAAGTATTGTAGTTTATATTACCATAAAAACTTTATTTTCTATTTTAAGTGAGTTCAAAGGTTAAAATCAGGGGATAAGAATGGTCTATAATTATTGTGCTGAAATAAGCTGCTGTAAAGAATCAGAAGAGTTCAGCCGTTTGGACGAAAGCAGGAATGACAAGGTTCAGAGGAAGAGGGATGTAAACAAATGGCAGATGTTTATTCTCTCCGTTTCCCTGGAGCTGTACACACAGTCCAGCACCATTAATGTGTCGAGACGTTGACGCAGAGGAACACAATCATACAATATTAACACAAACTCATCTGCACAGCGCGATGAGAAAAGACATGCCATTGTTTACATCCTGAGAAAGACAAGAGGAATATGTGTGTGTTTGCTTTGAGAAGTTTAGACAAACTCATCTTTATGTTTATCTCTGTTTTATCTTTATGACTGTCTGTACTTGAACAAACTGTTGCTTGTTGAATTCTTTTCAATCTGAACCAATAAACTAAAATAGAGCAGTAAAAAATAATCCTCTCAAAAGGAAAAATTTGTCCTGGCTCTTCTCCGCTTTACAAGATTTTAAAGCTTATAAAAACACACAACTTCCTCATTAAAGTATTCCATACCACTCCAGTTTATCAAACAATATGCTTGTGAAAGAGCAGATTATGGATTAAAATACATACCTGATAAAATATCTAAATAAATAAATACAGACAAATGGTGGCACATCGACTGCATCTCATTGGTGACTCACGAGACATGCAAGAACCAATTAGATTTAAAGTTACTGACATGGAGTCATTCTTCTGTTGTTGTTGTTGTTGGTTTTTAACCAAAGCTGATGCAATGTACCAACACAACTTTATTATTTTTTTTAAATATTGATAAATATATCCTTATATATAAATATATAAATATATCCTATATTGATAAAATTAATCGCTTCTTTGTTTTCGTGGCTTTGGATAAAAGCTGAATGCCTTAATGTAATTGTATTACCAGGGTTTTCACTGTCAGGTAAATGATTTATTTCATCTGACTAACATAAGCTGGCCTTGACTTTATCAGCCGAGAACATAAAAATTATACACCGCATAAAAGACTTCTCCACCCCCGCAGCACTATTCTTATATCCATAAGTGCAACACTATAGTTCCTGCCCCTGTGGCTATTTTAGGACTTTATAACTCTCAAATCACATTCGATCCATAAACAGGGTGATGGGGCGCCGTTAAGCCTAAAGAAACAATTATATTTAATTATGTAAATAGCTGAATCACCCAATAAACTCTTGAGGGAAACAGGACAAGGAGCCAGGTCAGCAGATAGTTGTCTAGGTGCTAAAACACTCGCTTCTCCAGCTCGCCATTTCACAGCTTGATTTTCAGCGTCACAAGCGCAAGAGTTAATTGAAGTCAATAACATTCAGCCCCCGGGGGGTTTGAGCCGATGGCTGCAGGTGAGCTCTTCTGCTCGCGTCGCTTTCGTTCATTTTCTCACCGAGAAGAAAAATTGCGAGGGACAAAGCAAAGCTACAAAGGACGACTGTAATTGTGTTCATAGCCTTCGTGTACAACGCTCCCACAGACAGAGAGAAATCAATATCAATTTGACAAAAACGTCAAGGAAAGAAACGCAGAATCGCACAATTGAAGCGAAATGCCTAAATCCACTTCCATACGAATCATTTGTTTCACAAAATGTGCTGTAGGAACTGAATGTGTAGCGATACAAACTGCCGGCTAATCATGGAAAGAGAAAAGACAAAAGCTTTGAAGGAGCAACTAAAAACAAACCGTTTCCTCAGAGGAGCTCAGCGCTTAAAACTGAAGAAATCACTTCAGCGCTGCAGAGGAAACAGGTCGGTCAGAAACAAAACTACTGCAAACTTTACAACATCGATT